>APFE030644041.1:34521-63191 GCA_000404065.3 Pinus taeda | reverse complement strand
CAAGATGTAGAGTAGTATTTTGGCGTAAGGATATATGCCAAGCAATGTAGTGGAAGATTAAGTCTATTCCACCGTTCACACACACAATCGTGAATCGGTTTGTACAAGTCGGGATCTTTGTTATGAACAATATCTTTTATTTGCCCCAACATGGTATCCATCTGCTCATACACCTCGCCAATCACTGGTTTGTCAGTATCTGCAAACCGAATCATGTGATAAATGGGTTTGGTGAAATCCAATACTTGCCTCACACTTGTCCAAAAGTGACCATCAAGAGCGGCCTCCTCCACCAGTTCAAAACCTTGCCTGTCAGCTGCATTTGTAGCCCTTTCCTTTAATACCTGCCAATGTGGACTTGATACCATGCTAGCCAATGACTCTCTTAGCTTCAAAAGGCGCCTGTAGGTGAGGTAATAGCTACCAAATCTAGTCTTCGCAATCTTCAACAACTCCAATCTCGAGTGGCTGTGGAAAAGGCCATGGGTATTGCTATGATTTGTAATAAATTTGATCATTTGTTTGCCTTTCTTGTACAAATCACCAATCCATTTGTATTGTGCATTTTTGTTCTTGACAACATCATGCATCAGAAGGTTCAATGTGTGAACCAAACATCCAGAGCAAAATATGTTGGGGTATTTATCCTCAATAATTGCCCCCGCTGCCTTACAATTAGGAGCATTATCAGTGATGACTTGGATGATATTGTATGGCCCGATACGGTCAATTGTTTCAAGTAATGCTTCTGCAATGTTGATGGCGGTCTTGAACTTGTCTGAGTAATCATGTGCAATTAGAAAGATGGCACCACTAACAGACACAACAAGAACACTTATCAATGGCTTGCCTTTTACATTTGTCCATCCATCAGATACAATGGACACCCCATGGTCAGTGCAAGAACTTGTCATTCTATTCAAAGAATGTGATATTTTTGCTTTTTCATGATCAAGTCCAATGGTTCTAGCCTTGTCATACCCAGGGCTTCTTGTATCCTTTAGGGGCATAAATTTATGCAGAAACCATTCGTGCCAATAAGGTTGAGCGAAGAAGCATTGAAATGGTATCCACATGCATAAAGGAAAACCTGTAAACTTGAATCCACTCATTCCTACACCCCTCATCAAGGAAATATATATGGTTCTACGCTTAAAGATTGATGAACCTCTTGTGCCTCCATATCCACTGCTTTGGGAGGATGCTGAAGGAGTTCTTTGTGCTTGTGATTGTGAGCTTGGTTCAAAGAAACCCCTTGATTTTTTAGATTTGTATTGGGCTTCCTCCTCTTCCCTTATGTATTTGGCTTTATCTGTTGCTGACACAGCTGCACAAGTTTTGATTCCTATTTGTTTATCTCCATACCATGGCCTTTTCCTGTAGAGGTGTTTTCTGGCACGGGTGTATGAATCTGTGTAATTATTGTTGTAATGGGGGCAATGAAATTTAGTGGTTCCACCCCCTTTCCTTTGCTTCAGGCTTGTTAACATATTTCCATGATGGGGTTTGGTCTTGTTTAGTTTTATGAGAGTCATGTTCACCCTCCTCCAGCTCCTCCTCACCGGGGTTTTCATCAAATCCACTTTCTCCAGCTTCTTCATCCCACTCTTCATTTTGGCCCGTCCGTTTCCTACTCTCGAGCACCATAATAACCATAAAAGGGACCAAGAAGAGGAAAATGCCAAGAAATATAGCCAGGTCCATGATGTTTGATATTTGTAGGCTTTTGAATCTACAAAATTTAATGGGAATGGGGATGGGAATATGAATGAGAAAATTAATTTAATTAATTTAGATTAATTAATTAAATTTATTTAGATTCATGATTTTTTACTAAATAAACTAAACTAAACTAAATTAAACTAACTAAACTAACTAAACTGAACTAAATTACTACCTAACTAAGGTTTAAAATACTAAATTACTAAGTTACTAACCTCCTTGCAGGCTTGTTCCTTGCTCCTCGACGCTCGCTCCTCGCTTCTCCTCGCTCCTTTGCTCAATCTCATTTGCTCTCCTCAACTCATTCCAGTCACAATGAAATATTTTTTTGCCCCCCAAGTCGTTTTAAAACAATTTTTTATTATTTATTTAATTTTTTTATTTTATTTTAATTTTATTTTATTTATTTATTTTTTTTTTCGCGTCCGCGGAAATTTTATCTCGCGAATCGCTCCCAGCGTCGCGCTCGACGCTTCGGGTGCGAAAATTTAAAACTCAGGAGTGATCGGGAGCGATCACTCCTTGATCACTCCCGAGCTTTAATTTTCGCTCTGGGAGCGACGGGAGCGAATTCGCTCCCGATTTTGGCCGGGAGCAATTTTTTTTTTTATCGGGAGCACGCTCCCGAAATCGCTCTCGTTCGGGAGTGATTTCAGGAGTGCGCTCCTTGCCCGCTCCCGCCCGGAGCGCGGATTGGGAGTGGGTTCGAAGGGGGGTGGAGCGCTCCCTCGCAACTCTGTGTGAAAGTAATGGTTCATTCATGAATAATACAACCTCAATCTTGCATGTAGGTAGGTCTCCTTGGCTTTATAAGACCTACCGTCACCACCGTAGGGATTTCACGTTCTTGAAAGGTGCTGCAATTACAAACCCACCAAATGCCTTAAACCATAATGACCGAAAACAATCCATACTCCATTACTACTGCATCCTATAACGATTCCCGCAAACCATAATTCCAAGAAACAATCCATACTCCATTACTGCTACATCCTGTAACCATTCCCGCAAGTCACTTGTATCATTATTATGATTATACTATTAGTTGAGTATATGGTAGTGACAGTGAACGCTGCCTGTTTCCAACATATATTATGTCTCAAGTTTTTGCTTTATAATACCTTATACAAAGATTTGTAGCTAATTATTTTCATTTTAGTTTGAAGAACCAAAAGTCTTTTTATTTATTTATTTATGTTATTAGCTCAAGAAGTTTCCCTCATTATCAAGAATAGATCCATTGTACTTACTGATTTGATCCGAGCTATTTAATTTCTTAGCAATATATGGCTTTAAATTCTACACCTTACATACATCAATCTAACCTCAAAATTGAGACAACCCCTTCACAATTGAGACAAACCCTTTTGAAAAAGTGATACATTTGAGGATGATGTAGGTTCTAGGTGCTAGTTTAAGAAGGGAATTAAAGTCACAAATGAAGCTCAAGACGAATCCTCTTAGCAATGTATGGCTTTAAATTTTGCACCTTACCTACATCACTCTAACTTAAAAACTGATATAAACCTGTTTGAAAAATTGCAACATTTGGTGATGATGTAGGTTCTAGGTGCTAGTCTAAGAAGGGAATTAAAGTCACAAATGAAGATTAAGACAAATCCTCTTAGCAGTGTATGTCTTTAAATTCCGCGCCTTACATACATCACTTTAACCTCAAATTTGAGATAAACTCGTGCGCACAAGTGCAACATTTGATGATGATGTAGGTTCTAGGTGCTAGTTTAAGAAGGGAATTAAAGTCACAAATGAAGCTCAAGACAAATTCTAGTAGAACCTTTGAGGTTGCAAATTCATAAGATTGTTGAAACAAGCCAATTATCAAGTGGGACAAAGCAAGTAGTTGAAACAATTGCTAATTTGGCATTAAAAGTCATTTTTGAACAAGGGACTATGGGAAAAAGAAAAGTTTCTAAACTCTTAAGTGAACTTGAAGACATGGATACCAGCTTGACTTAAAAAAGGGGAAGTTTAAGAACAATCAACACAAATTGTTGGTTTCACTTGGGAGATCTCAACATAAATGTCCCAAAAATATTTGACTTGGCAAATTGTTACTCTCCTAGGAGAATTACAACCAAAGAAAACAAGCAAGTCAGTCTTGGTCACCACATCATCTCCAATGCTTGCAATTCCAAGTGCAATTTTTGGGAAACAAGGCTTCTGTGCTATGAGTAAAAGTTTAAATAGAAGCTTAGTCAATAAACAAATCAATACTTTCTAAGCAAGTAGTTGAGCAAGGTGTAAAGGATAAGCAATTTAAAAATCAATCAAAGTACTCATTTTGAGAAGGAGGATCTTTTTGTTCCTCAATTTCTATTATCAATAGATCACGACAATAACACAATTAGTTTGTTGTTTCTGAAGTCTAGACCCCCAAAAGGCACAAATCTATCAAAGTATAAAACAACATTAGTACAAGTTGACTTAATCCAAGTCAACACAACTAATACGTTTGATTGACATAAACTGGCAAGATAGTATTTCATATGTTAATTTTGTCTACAACCAATGTCAAGAAATTGCAAACTCTCGTTAGCAATATATTTATTTAGTTAAGAAGTGAAAGGACTATTAACATAGTGAGAACTAGGAGGGTTAAAGACATGGAAAGTAAAATTATTTCTATGGCTAATATTTCTAGGTGAAATGAGAATATAAAAAGTATTATCACACAAAACATGATCACTTAGCCAAATTGCTAGGATTATCAAAATACACCATATTATTATGGGTTTACCACATTAAAACCCACTTACGTATCAAAAACCCATGAAAATAGCCTAAAGAGCCACTCTTCCTAAGTTATTTTCATCATGTTTATTCATTTATATGAAAATAACCCATAATTTCATTAATTTAATGTTATTTCATTATTTTACTCATTTATGTGAAAGCAATTTAATTATTTTCATCCATTTGACTCATTCACACGGAAATAATTCAACTATTTATTTATTTATAAATGATTTTCATTAATTAGTTGGATAAATCATTATTCTTGACTTAATTACACATAATAGAGGTCACTAACCACCTTTTTGACATGCATGTGCTTTCCAAAGTTCACACGTTTTTGAAAACATGCACATGTTCTTGAAAACATGTCTGCTTTTGAAAACAAGTGTATGTTCTTGAAAGCATGTGCATTCTTAAAAGTGTGGAAAACAAGTGCATGCTATTGAAAGCATGTGCATTCTTGAAAGTGCGAGCATGCTTTTGAAAACATGTGCGCTCTTTTGAAACCATGAGTACATTCCTAAAAATCCATGTCACCAACCATGCATGGTGATTTGGGGAGTATTGAGGCTATAAGATTAAGAACACATGCATGTCTTTAAGAATGCACACATGTTCATGCATGAGCATGTTTGTGATGACCCCATTGTCACTTTTGAGGCCATCATTATTTTGTGAGCACCCATAAGAGAGTTTCTCACAATTAATCATTATCACTAACCCTCCATTCTCTTTACATAAAGATAAAAAAAAAATCAGGTGCTAAGCCACATATCGATATCCATTAGTATTGAGGATAATATGAATTGCCATATCGCTCTATCGATAACATATCAGGACCGTTGGATTACAATGCAACCAACGCATACTAAAAAACACACTTTTACCTAATAGACACATTAAAACAAGTTGAACTTAACTAACTCCTAAGTGTCTAAATATCCTAATATTTGCATTATTTTATGAGAAAGAAGGATAACACCCTTAGGTTATGCATTGACTATAAGTAATTGAATAAGGTCACAATAAAGAACAAGTATCTATTACCTCAGATTGATGATCCGTTTAATTAATTAAGAGGGGCAATTGTATTCTCAAATATTGATTTAAGATCTAATAATCATTAATTTGAGGTCAAGGAAGAAGAAATCCATAAGACGTCATTTGAAACAAGATATGATCACTAAGAGTTCCTGGTGGTGCCATTTGGAGTGCGTTTTTATATTGATTATAAAAAGTTCATAGATATTATAAATTCCAAGTTAGAGCATAGTATGTAGGTAGTGGTTGATCTTAGATTACATAATGGGGCTAACATCATATATATTATCTTTTTAGCAGTAATGCCAAGAATATAGTGTGTTTAGCCCATGGTAACTTCACTCACACAATTAGGTTGCTTTTCCATGCATATCTCATATTCTTAGTGATTATTCATTTGACTCAATTTCTCAGTTTCAAGGAATGGAACGAATCAACATGATTAACCTAATGCTATTAATCATGCTTACATCATTCATAGATTTCAATTTGGGTCCATTTCGTTCTTGCAAGGCTAGGTTGTATTGATAATATATGCTCCCATTTGCTTTCTTAGAGTTCTATCGTTCTTAGACATGGGTTGACCCACCCGTTTAGATGGTTATTGCTCTATCTCTACTAGCGCCACAAGCAAAACTTTGTCGACATGCTAACATTGAAAATTATAGAAAATATACACCCTATTGTTGTATCGAAATTGGATATAATACAAGGAGATATTACTTTGTACATTTGCCCAAAATCTCCTAAACATGTGTGTGAAGGAATAAATGAAATCCTCTAGATGTAAATGATACTCATGCATAACCTTTCAGCCAAATAGCTAAAGAAAGCGTACTTGAACCCTCGCAAGCTGGTGATAAATGTTGATTTGGAGCCTTGACCAAAGAACCTGCTTCTTCTTGAAGATCTCTCTCCTAATAGCTCTAATCCAAAACTATTGCGTACAAACACAACCAAACAAACTAAATTTTCCTTTTACAGATGGAAGATTAACATGAATAAGACATAAACATCAACATGTAAGGATTTAGGGAAACGATAGAATTTCATTAATCATCTAGATGAATTTAATATACCTTAAACTTGAGAGTCCTCCTCAACCTCCAACCTTGGTATACTCCTAGATCAGGGACAATCCCAACAATATGATAGATCTCTCTCAATAATTCAGACTAACACTTCTCCTCTTGACATGCTCAGATTATATAGGCCTTTTGCACTCTCTGGTAGGATATATTTGGTTATATAGGGGCTTGAGAAGTTAGGAAAATTATACAATAATTGATCACTATCCAACTCATGGACAAGTAGGTTGAGTTGATCTCCTTAGTAATGGAAAAATCTAGAAATTTCAACAAGATGCAAGTTGTAAAAGGTAAACTTGCATCTAAGGACCCAAGATGTAGACTGTAAAATAGGGTTTGGATGTAGTATGTTAGTACATGAGTAGCATATCTACTATAAAAGAGGCAAAAACGAGAGGAAAATTTGCATCAAGGTCAACAAATCAAAGGTCTCTCCTACTAATTCAATGTGGGTAAAATAGGTTGTAATGGATACCCCCTAATGCATGTGGTCAAAAGAGAAACTAATGACTGAAATACATTGCAAAAATATGGAGCTCAAAATGGAAGGAAGGTGCTATGACTTGATAACTAAATTAGAGTAACTTAGATGCTAAAGTCTCAACCATGCTAATATCATCCCGAAGTTGAGCATAACCATGCTCGGTCATAAAGAAAAAAATGAACATGGTTCCCAACTATACATTGCAGATCCATGACATGAAATGCTAGGAAATGGCCACGTGGAATACACAGTGGATCCATGAGACAAACCAAAAGGATCACAACCACCAACAAATAGAATGTGGATCTATGTTACAATATACATCAACAGAACTATGGACACATAAAAGAGAGTTTCTGTAGAGTAGTCCTCAAAATACATAGAATGATACTGACTCTAAAAAAACTTGGGAAGGGTACCATATAAGAGTGAAATGCCCCTAACCCAGTGTCTTCTACACAATCCCGATGGTACAGATCTACAACATGTGAATAGATGTGCTGATGTCGAGCATGTTAGAAACCACATAATTAGCGATCATTGAGGTATGCCATTAACAAGCATGAGGGGATCCACTAATGATGAAAATAGACCCCAAGTTACTTAACACAATCCACTAAATGTGAGTAGAGGAGTTTGAGTCAAACACTTGCAAACACAACCAATTGATTGTTAATGAGGTAAACCCACTGTCGATTACGAGGAAGCCTGCCACTAAGGTTTGCAAGCTCTAAGGTACTAATGGTTCCTAGATTAAGCTCCTGGATAATGAGTTGAAGTCGATAGGAGAAGATCCATTGAATAAGGGCCTTAATGTATCTTCCATCATCGACACAAAATAGGTTGAGAGATGACATGAATCAGATGAAGTCATGAAGTACAACTAACACAGGGATGGACAACACAAAAATGTCATCAAAGACTGCAAATGGTTGATTAAGGATGAGACTTCCTTTCAACATATAAGGGCATGACACAAAAGTGACTTGGCAACATTGACTGATGAGCACCACATAATATACGCAACAACATAGGAGGAATTGACGCACTCTCCATAGTGGTTGGAAAAGTAACTAGTCAGAGGAGTAAGAAAAATCATAAGTATGGTACAAATCCTAGGCAAGATAAAAACCAACTATGAGGAAATGACACAAACAAGTGCCATGTTCAAGGGTGACATGACTGACGTTGCCATTTTGACTGATAAATAAAAATGAAATCCCTTCCCTTTTATCTTTTTAGTCTTCTTCATAGTTTAATGAGCATGAAAGAGAAGCCAAATAAGCTCAATAATTCCTTTTTTGTTGACAATTTTAATGAGCCTGAAAAAGAGATAAAAGGATACCCAGTTCCTTTCAGTTTTAATGAGAACGAGAAGGAAAAAAGGGAAGCTCATATTAGAGGAACAAGTGTTATAAAGGGTAGCAACTAGTTTTGAGTTGATGGAAGCACCCTAAGCATAAGAAAGCAACGAAGCTGACAAGTAAGATCACTCATCGCAGTGACCCCTCCAGGAAGGGTAAGAACACCAAGAAAAACAAAAACAATGGACCAGGTATAATGTGACAATGGTGGTGAAATGAAAACAAATCTTATCAACATGCATAAGTAAGGATAGAATGTAGCAGCAATTGTAAGGTATAAATTGAGTGGAATCCTCCTGAGGTAAGGCCAGAAGATGCTAAAGAATAGTAAATAAGGCTTAAATTCTAACGCTGCATGGAAACCAGCACGGCAAAAAGGTGCTAATCTAGGGCATCCACATATAGGTAACCTCTATTGCTAAGTTACAACGCGCAAAAAGAGATGGGTTAATATTGCAAATTGACGGGGTTAGACCTAAGGCACAATGAAGCTAGCTATGATGGTCAATAACACAACAAAAATGATAGGGAGAGACCTACCTGTTAGTTTTTTGTAGCATCAGATGTGCTCTAGCCATTAAAATTGGTGGAGAGGCTAAGGCACATGAATTCTAAAGAACCCAGAAACCATTTGGTGAAATTCCACCTGGACTGTATTTTATTAAAATAATTAATATTTTTAATGGGGTTCCTAAGTCTAAACTTAGGAAAATTAAGGTACTAATGGGTATTAATTAAAATATGGGTGAGAATGTTCTAGAAAGAGGATCAAGTCAAGATTTAATCTTAGCCATTGATTATATATTAAATCTCAGTAGTTGAAGTCTCAACGAGAAAAGTATAAGAAGGAGGCTTGGGGTTCATTCGAAAACACATAGAGAGTTGATTAGTGAGTTCAATTTTCCCAGGGCAGGGTTTTCTAAGGAATTCTAACAAGTGATCAAGCAACGAGGATCAGAGGTAGTACTGGAGGGAATTCATTTCCAGTTCCAGTGAATATACTTCTGAGAAGACAATGAAGGATAATAGATCCAACACAGTGCTAAGGAGGGAAACACAACAACTGGAGGAGGTTGACGCATAGGGACAACACAAAAACTGGAGGAGCTTGACGCAGAAGTGCTGGGGGATAGCAGAGATCAGTTCCAGGAATCAATGTGGGTGATTGGCGGGAGAAATATTGATTTCTTAGCAGCATAAGCAACATCAGCCAAGGTTGACACAGCGAGAGGGAGTCTCCACGCATAAGTCCTGCAGTGGCTGCGTAGGCTCATGTAGAGATTGCGCAATGGGTCATGCAAGAGCTGGGGACAATATAAAATCTCCAGATTCAGTGTGAGAGAATTCTTAGTTATCTTCTATGAGTGGATTTCCATTTTCTCTAGGGCATCCAAATTTTATTCATAAATTTACTGCCAATAATATAAACCCTCAGATCTGTTGCACTAGTTTTCCTGCATTGGGTTTTCCAGGGAATATTGTCCAAAAACAAGTGTGTCAATGTGATTGTTCATATGCTGCTGTTTCTCTTTCCCTTTAATTTTCAGTTCTTAATTTCTGAAGTTTGCAATTGAATTTATTTTGATATTAACTAAAGCATTGATGAATAACTTATTGTAAATAAGTAGGAGAAATAAATGAAATAATGCAACAAATTTTTCACATGGTATCAGAGCAAGGTCTAGGTAAGATGGAAGCAAAGAAAAAGATCATGGAGAACAATAGGGATCAAAATATTTCTGAATTAGCTTCCAAGCTAGAAGAGGATTTTTCTTGCTTAACGAGTTCTGTATCAACCGAGGATTGATACATTGATAGCGTGGCTTCAACTCATATGAATGGAGAATGAGAATATTTATCGAGCTATCAGGAGGAAAAAATGAAATTCTAAATCATAATGGGTAACATGATGAAATGAACCCTAGTAGGAAAGGGAACCATTACATTTTAGACAACACCAGGAGATATTCTTTGGGCCACGAACATACTGCATGTGCCAGGTATGGGAATGAATTTGATTTATGTATCTCAATTACAAGATAAAGGATATGATGTGTACTTCATCGGCAACAGATTATATGTCAAGCATCCTAAGTGGAAAAATAGGGTCTAGCTTGGAACTTGAAGCAACAGGTTATACAAGTTGCAACTCAAGTCTCCTATGGCACTGATAAGCAATAATGTCAGTGGAGAAAAATAATTAAATGAACTGTGGCATAGAAGGATGGGGCACTTACATCATGGGGTGTTAAGGATGCTCAAGGAAAGTCTTACGAGGGTTCAAGTACTTACTACCAAGCATGATGATGCATGTATAGGCTGCATACTAGGAAAATACGCCAAAGCAACTTATTCCAGAAGCAACAATAGTGCCAAGAATGTATTACGCTTATTACACTTAGACATTTGTGGTCCAATGTCTACAAGAGCTATCAGTGGTGCTGAGTATTTTGTCACCTTCATAGATGACCATTCTAGGAAAACTTGGATTTATTTTTTAAGAACCAAGGATGAGGTCTTTGATCGGTTTAAGGAATTTAAGGCTTTAGTGGAAAAGCTAACAAGAAGGAAGATAAAAATATTGCACTTAGACAATGGCAGAGAATACATAGATAAAGGCTTCACAGATTTCTATGCAAGAGAAGGGATCCGAAGAGAATGGACAACACCTTATAATCCAGATAAGAATGGAGCCGCAGAAAGGAAGAATAGAACTATTATTGAAGCAGCTAAGGCAATGTTATATGATCATAATCTACCCAAGTTTTATGGGAAAAAGCATGCAACATGACTATATACATTTAGAATAGGACTCCTCACAAGGCTTTAGGAAATAAGATGCTAGGGGGTGTTTTCACGGAAAGGAAGCCATAAGTAATTCACCTCAGGATATTCAGAAGTGTGGCTTATTGTCATATTCTAGAAGAGAAGTGGAGCAAGTTAGAGAAGATTTCCGAAGTTGGATATCTCGTGGGTTACAATGAGACTTCAAAGGCATACCAAATATACATTCCGAGTAGTAGGAAGATTGTAGTAAGGCTGGATGTAAAGTTCATGGAAGATAGAGCTTTCAGGAAATATGGAGAGATGCCGTTTGAAGAACAAGCTGAGGATGCTCCTTTGGTCCAGCAACAAGGATCAGATCTGGTAGGAAGACAGGTATATGGTTCAAGCACTGTAACCAGTACTAGCATCTTCTCAAGAGAAGAGGAGCTAGGAGTGTCACAGTAGGTACAACAATAGTAAGAGGAACTAGTCGAGAGGTGCGATAGGCCCTGAGGGATGCAGAGGAATTCGTTGGAGCTCCTAGAGTCGAGAAAACACAGTGTAGAAAACCTGACAGGTACCAAGCATTGGTAGCTCAGGGCGAAGAAACTTCTAGTTTTCGAGAAGCTGTACAACACCAGGTATGGGTGGATTCCATGGAAGAAGAGTACAATTCCATTATTTGAGTCTTACATTACTTGTTGGGTACCACACAACTCTCCCTGAGCTCCATTAAATTTCCTCCTTCCCCAACTAATTCCCAAGAAACTCAAAACAATAAAGGAATAATCGAGAAGAAAACACGAAGAGAACCATGGAAAACCAACAACAATACGACACCACAAACAAATTTGCATAACTATGCACTAGACACAATCAAAATCTCCATTCAAGCGCAACAATCACAAACGACCAAAAGCACAAGACTAACAACAAACACCATGACACAATCCCCATGGATCTCAATGAAAGCTCAACCTGAACCTTCTTCAAAATTTCATGGCAGTTTCATTGCCATGCAATACCCTACATCTTATTGCCATAAACACATAACCGTCAGTGCATAAATAAACATAATGACAAACTAGTTACCTTACCTTGTTGTGCCAAATACGTTGCTTGCAACTGAACAAATCCACGCCATCTCTGAAGGGACTCCAATTCCCTTGACGGATCCACATGTAACTAGATATTGGCTAATATACCTGTCAAGTACATGTTCATGACTATAGCACATATCCACATAATGTCAGACAAAATCAATTTTAAGAAAACTACCTGTATGTGAGGCACACATTCATTTGGAATTAGGGTTTCCAAACATAGCCAAAGGAATTCTTGTCCAATTCCTTTATTTAACCTTTTTACCTTGTTGCAATCAAGGCTTACTATGTAATGTCACATCACCCAACTGTTAGTTATATAAACATATCAAATATTAGCTTGTCATACTAGTACCAAGCATGTTTCCTGCAACTATTTACCCATGTCAATCACACATTCCAAATATCAAGACAATAATATCTATCAATTTGAAATCAACCATCACAAACAATCATGTCATAATCCCTAGTCAACTCATAGTCATTAGAAATAATGCTACAACTGTCATCTACTATACTTAAGTACATATCAACTGTCTCAACACATATGTGTTAGTAAAATCATCTCAAAACAAGATCATTGGAACACACTCGATTATGCAATTCATCAAACATTCAACCAACTTGAAAAAATACCATGTTAAATGCATCACCTAGATGATATGATAGACACCAAACACTCAACATCAAATAGACGCCATAATCAAGAATGAAGCACCAAGTATACTACATAAGAAAACTCATACATTAGTGTACCTTAGGGGAGGCTATCTTGTCTGCACAATCAATAAATTTAGCAAGATATAAATTTACAACATGTCAACTCAAACATAAATAATATCATGATATCCATAACACTTACTAACTAACATGTTCACACCATAAAATCATAAGCATTTATCATTCATGCATAACAACCACGTGTTAAAATTCATCACAAATATCTTGGCTCATACCTGAATATTGTAACCATAACCATCTACGTAGTCCAATCCAATTTAGCATGATACATATAACATCAACATATTAATGTTATAATCCTAATCATCAAGTTAAATTAACATATAAAAACAATCATTTAACATATAACATGCTCATAAAAAACATAGGACCTAATCATCAAGCTAACTATCATATAACAACAACAAGTTAACCTATAGCATACTCATCAACAACATATAACATGATCATCAAGTTATATAACAAAAAACAAAAAATAGCAATGCATACAACCACACGTTACTATCATTCATGACACATGTGCATGTGACTATACTAATAAACTATTATCTATCATGTATGTAACCATAACATCAAAAACATGTAAATAAACCTAATGCATATGACAATCCTTAACTCACATACTTGCATGCCAAACATACAATACCTGCATGACGATATGCTCTTACCTCAAGGTCCAATGATGAAACTTCACTTTAATGATCTGCATCTCCTGTTCTATCTCAACCAACACATTAGCATCATAACAACCAATAACACCATGATGACCTAAATTTGCATAGAATGACTTCACAAGGCATTTTTGACTTACTATTCATGCTTAACTATAACCAAGACTATACATGCATAACAACTACATATAGACATATAACACATGAGTGAAAAACCATATACACACCATTCTAGTTGGAGTCCAGTCATCAATGCATGACCATATCAACTACACAAACCATGACCTCATTCATGACAACAACAACCACCTCACGTGCATTTGATAACATGTGAACACTAACGTGCATAACAATGCATAATCAACCATACACACATGAAGACATACTCCATGACAACACCTTCAACCTTCACATGGTGACATCAATACAAACATGATCAACACCATGCAAATGAAACAAGCACATGGACTACATGCATAAGGAATACATATGCAACCAACATGAAAGCCTGATCAACACACATCCCAAGGAGAGCAAAACCACGCTTTGGTACCACTTTGTAACAATTTCCTCCCACATCTACCCAAGCAACTATCCAGCCAGCGTAAACATGCGACTAGAGGCCACTATGATAAGAATGAACCTCCTAGGTAACCTTAAGGAAATGGAGCTGATAAAACAAGACCTTACAAACCTCCCTTAGGTGCTCCAGGACCTGCAGGTTCTAATCCACCATTCCAGGTGCCCAACCCTTGAGCTAACCTAGTATTTCAATGAACTAAACCCAAATTTGCTCCCATGACAGGGCATGCATGTGACTGGAACCCTATAGTCACTCCCACAATGCCTACAAGGGAGAGACTGTAGTTTTTTTTAGCCAGTTCTGTGCTAGAGATTGCGAGATTTAAGCCACTTTTTTCAAGGCTAGTATCCAAACCAATGCCTAGAACTTGATGAGACTTTCCAAGACAATAAATGACACCAAGGAAAAGCCTATAACACAAAAATTGATCAAGGGCTTGACCTAACCAAGCCTAACCATGACAAAAATTTTGTCAAACACTTAGTAAATATGAAACCTACAAGTGTAAATAACATATTTGAGCATAGGGGTCTCATACTTATATGAGATTCTCCATGAAGCATTGTTTCCTTATCACTTTAATTGCCATTCCATCCATTAGGTCATGGATACATTGTTCATTCATTCACAAGTGAAAACATGATGAGAACCATACATAATTGTTTTCATAAAACATATACATAACTAGCATAATAGGGACAAAAATATCAATGAAATCACAACCATATACACCACATATAATCCATTATAATACTCATAGAAATACAAAGAGAATAACCTTTCATTAATGATGCAAAATCCAAACCCAGGATGGGACTTCCATGTTCCACCCGATCATAGAATGGCTATGCCAAATCTCTCTTAAGCCATTCACCCCGTGCCATATTCCAAGCATGAATGTGGGATATCATAGAACACATCAATCAAAAACTAGCCAGGGCTTCCAGAGGTCATCCACCTCAACCCATCAAATAGTGATTCCACCTTACGATCAAACATCACCAAAACCATCATCTGATCAGTCTCCATCTTCGCCTTCCAGGGCCCCAGAGTGTTTGTTCCAACCCAGATTCTATGACTAATAAATCAACCCACGGTTGCCACCAGGCTCTAGAGAATTTATCCAACCAAGGCTTCCAAGACTAGTGACTCAACCCACAACATTTTCCGGGCTTCTAGAGCATTTGTCAAACTGGGGCTTCCAAGACTAGTAACTCAACCCACCAAGGGCTTTGAGAGAGTTTGTCCAACCAAGGCTTCTAGGACTAGTAACTCAACCCAAGATGTTACATGGCTTCCAGAGCGTTTTTCCAACCAAGGCTTTTAGACTAATAACTCAACCCAAGCCGTCACATGGCTTCTAGAGCGTTTGTCCAACCAGGGCTTCTAGGAACTAATAACTCAAACTAAGCTAAAGGAAACATGAGAACCAACCAAAACAAAATAAGGAAATAAACCCACAATGTCCATGGCTATCCAGGAAATTGAAAGGCTAGGCAATCCATTGTCATTCCAAGCAATCATCCATGCCAGTGAAATATCATGACCAAGAATCCACATGCATGTGCCATGCATTCCAAAACTAGTGAGGAAAAAAATACATGCAACTCGGTACCTGCAAGAAAATGTGATGTAGCTGCTGATCCCAATTCCCTCTTACATTTTTCTACTATTCCTTTGCCTTATTTCTCCAAGAATCAAAGTATTCCACACCCACCAAGAGTGCTCCAAGAAAACTCTAAGTCTCCAAGAATATGAGAGAGAGAGAGAAAATAGAAGAGAGCTCTACCAAAACCTGTCAAAATATTACCAAATGATTGTTAGACGCCTTTTTATCAATGAGGCCTCTATTTTCTTCATTTTCCATTATTTTCCTTCAATTTCCTCCTCAAATTGACCTTTCACCTTCCTTTTCTCCTAATTTCCATTATTTTCGTAAATAAAAATCCAATAAATGCCTCATGCATTTCCAAAGCCTTAGCCATTGCCTTTGCCAATTTCCTAAGCCATAATAAACTGAATCAACACCCATTAGGATGTTTCCCCCACCATTCAGCTTGGAATACCTATCCCATCGACCGTGGCCTTAAATATTTTTTATATAGAATTTTTAATGGGGGTTGTTACACATGTGTAGATGGTTATGGTTATGATATTAAGGTATGAGATGATATATTTGTGATATTGTGTCAAACGAACGTGGACTGAATTGTGAAAATGTGATAGCCTCCCATGAGATACATTGAGGTATGAATTTGATTTTGTCGTCTATTTGGTTTATCTAACATGGTATGTTTACAGGTTGTTCGAATGTTTAATAAATTGTATGATATGACTATGTGTCTATAAGATTGCATGAAAAAATGATCTTCTTTTAAGATGATTGTACTAACATAATATCTGTTGAGACAACTGATATGTACTTCAGTGCAAGTAGGTGCTAGTTGTATTATTATAACTAATGACTATGAATTGATTATGTCATGGTTTTTAGTCTCGGTAAAGGTTGATTTTAATTGATAAACACAATGTCTTGATATTGGAACATGTGACTAACACGTGTGAACAATTGCAGGGAAACATGATTAGTACTATCATGACAAGGCAACAATTGATTTGTTTATATGACTAATAGTTGGGTGATGTGATAGAACCTAATAAGACTCAATTGCAACAAGATAAAATGGTAAAAGAAATGAATTGGGTGAGAATTCATTTGACTATGTTTGGAAACCGTAACTCCAAACGAACGAGTGCTTTGCAGGAATACAGGAAGTCATCTTAAACTTGATTTTGTCTAACATTATGTGGATATGTGCTATACTCATGAACATGTATTTGACAAGTATAAAAATTGGTTTCCAGTTATGGAAAGATTTTTCAAGGAACCAGGGCCCCTTGAGAGATGTTATACGTACATGTTCAGTTACAGGTAAGCATGTTGGGTACACCAAGGTAAGGTAAATGGTACATTTTTATGTTTATGTATGCAACGATATTTGTGTTTCTATGGAAGTATGGTGTAGGGGACTGCATGGAAAAAGAGACTACCATGAAATCTTGAAGAAGGCTCAGGTTGAGCTTTCCCTTGGAAACATTGGGAATCCATGGGGATTGAGTCATGATGTCTGCTGCTAATTTTGTTCTTTCATTATTTTGTGATCTATTACACTTTATTTACGGCTTTGTTTGTGTCTGGTGCATGTCCATGCCACTGTGTTATGATTTCGTATTGTTACGGGGTTTTCATGGTTGTAATGCCCCACTCAAATCTTTTCCTGCAAATTTTATTAATTTTTACATTATCTGAAAATATTGAGAAATATTGGTCTAATATTAAATTCATGATTTCTATTATTCAAATTCCCAACTTACCTTCTCTAATTGAATCTTAGGAAGGATATGGTCTCCTTCCATTATTTCAAATAATATATGTATTCATCTCACATTCCCCAGTGTACCCTCACATTTACTAAGGGAGAGACATGGTCCTCTCCAGCTCATTTCATATATATATATATATATATATATATATATATATATATTTCATCTAATTCCCAATGTTACCCTGACATTACTAGAGGGAAGACATGTCTTTTCCATTTATGTACATCCACATTCCCCAATGTACCCTCACCACTTACTTGGAGAAGACATGGTCCTCTCCAACTCATTATCTAATATATATATTTCATCCCACATTCCCCGCTATACCCTCACATTTACTTGGGAGAAGACATAGTCCTCTCCATTTAATTATCATATATATATATATTCATCTCACATTCCCAAATGTACTTTCAGATTTACTTGGGAGAAGACATGGTCCTCTCCCATTAATTTCCCAATTTTATATTCATGTCACATTTCCAAATGTACTCCCAACTTTACTTGGCAAAAGAGAAGTCAACTGTAAGGATGGATGAGAAATTAATGACATTAATGAGGGGTGGTTGAGATGGAGAAGAGAGGGAGGGTATAAAAAGGGAAGGGGGAATGGAGAAAAGGGGAGGTTGGGTCTTGCTTATGATTGTGGGGTTGGTTGTGATTTTAGGATTTGTTGTGATTTTGGAGATCTTAGGAACCTGTGGAGGTTTCTTGGGTTGTTGAGAGGAGGGAAATATTGTTCATCTTGGTCTGGATCATTCATTTTGGACACTCACACTACATCTGGTTAGATTCAGGCTCAGAGGGTTAGGGAACCTGTGGAGGTTTCCTGGGCTAGGGATTATTTCCTAGTTGGCTGGGAGGTGAATCTAGTTGGGTCCGTCAAGAGGAGCGTTCAACAGGAGCAGCAGGTTAAAGGCATCTCCACCAGCCACCGGTACAGGTATTCCTCCATAGATTACTCACCTTAAGGTATGCTGATTAGAATGTAAATGGTAAAATTTTATTTGTTTAAATGTCTTGCAAGTAAGTAAACTATTGCCTCTTATTGCATTTAAATTCTTTAGAAATAGATCTGTTAGCAGACTCTAGGATAGGTCTCTTACACATGGTATCAGAGCTTTGGTTCAAAATCTAGACCCAAAGCCCACTAAACCCACAATTTATACTTCCCACTAATGACAACCTTGCATATAGATTTGAGCCCATGATTACACACAATCCATTAAACTATGTGAAGTCTATGTTGAGCTTGGCCAACTACTTTAATATAACATTTTAAATGAGTCATACATTAATATTACCGATCTCTCACCATGTAAGTATGTTCATAGCAATTGTTGATAACTTGATATGACATTTTAGCTTAAGCAATTCCGTAACTGATATTGGAATTTCTGGAAGTTACAGACCCAATGCCTGCTACAAGTTGTCTTGAAGACTGAAAGAGCGAGTTCTGAGTAGAAGAAACGAGCTTTCCAACTCTTTAGATGGCGCAGGATTGAATCCTAGGGACACTGTCAATAGTTTCCACCCATCAGCTTATTAAATGTCTCGTAAGAAATCATTGAAAAGACTTATGACTCTCACCCTTCACATTTGGAGGAGCGCTTCCTGATTTTCCAAGTGAAAACCAAGATACTAGAATCTTCCTACCCAGCACCACACTCGCTCCAGACCTGCACTTCTGAGTGACTCACTCTCAGGAGCACGCCCTAGAAATGATTTTCTTGCAGGCACTCTCTCGAAACAATTTATTTGTGGAAGCGCGCTTCCTCCTGTAAGAAACTGCTGCCTACCTGCTCTCACTATCAGAATCACTCTTGAATTCATTGCTACGAAAGAGTTTTGACGCCATTCTCGCATCATTGCATTGCTTCGTCATCCTACATCACCTCATAATCACTTCCCATTGAAAAGATTTACAGAGAGATAGAGAGGGAATGGAAAAAAAGGACATTGAGGAACATTGCATGAGCTTCTTATCATTACACATATTTTACATTGACCAGGAATTTACATAGATAGTAAAGGCATAGGATAAAATGAACATCGCACAAATAAAATGAAACAAATTTCAAGTGACAGTAAAAATTACAGAGTTTACAACTCAGAGTATTGCACAGTAAAAATCAGAAATAAAATTTCAGAATAAGCGTGCACCGAAATATACTTTGATTATAATTTCATGAGAGCATAAGTGCATTTACAAAACAAGACGGAGGTTGCACCAAAATATACGTTGATTATAATTTCATGAGAGAAAAATACATTTATAAGAATAAGACGAAGGTTGCAACTCCATCCACCGGCTGTGAAACCAAGATTTACAATGCTCTATTTTTACAAAGCAAAAACATTGTTTTCACACTCCCTCCAATTTTTTTTTTAGCTCTAGACACTTGGACCAAAAATTAAAACTAAACTTGCATAACTTCACATAAACATACATTGATCTATATTTTGAGACAAGACAACTAATAAAAGAAAACATGGCGTATATACACAATTTAATTTCCAGTACTTGAAATAGTGCACAATACAAACTCTTGTCGCACAATAAAACATTGCATTCAATGAGCATACCAACTGCACAAGATATTTCCAGTGATTTGTTTGATGGATGCAGACTTCCTGTTACGGATGTGTTGCAGAGATGAGAAACAATGGTACATTGGTCAAAAGTTTCATTCATGCTCATAGTGAAAATTTGAAACATGATTTGTCATTTACTCCAAAGATGGGGCATTGCCATGTTTCGTTAATGAAGTAGTTGGAATTATTTTCCAATACTTTCTCTTAATCATAACTATTGATATTCACAATGCCCAAGTTGTCTCTTAGTTGAACAAAACTTTCTTTTGTTGAGATGACAATGGCAATCATTCCTCATTGTTGCCATAGGGACTGGCCCTCGCCCGGTGAATCCCCTCACAAGGCCTGCTAGATTTTGCGGAAATAAGGCCCAAATAGGAACCCTGATACAACCAAGTGTTGCCCCCCTTTATACCTTTAAACAATAATTTTATTCTCACTTGGCCATGTGAGCTGGGAGGATACCAACAAAGCAAAAATAGAGGACATAAGGCACATTTTGTTGTTTTATTGCAGGGAATTGATATACGTGGCAGTGGTTCAATATTAAACATTCTTCATCATTATTGAAATTGTTCTCTCATGTTTTCACATTTCCATATTATTAAATTTGAAGTTTCATATTTTTCTATTTGTCATTTCCTCACCATGTATGGGAAGGGAAGAAATGTCAATGTTCGTTGGTGAATCATGAAAGTCAATTGATGGATGCATGGACATTGGAATGATTAGATTCATTCCAGTGGTTCAACTTTAAGCATTTTCATCATCAGGAACATTCTTCTCTCATTAAGTCTCCACATCTCAATTTAATTAAGTTTTAAGTTTCACATTTTTCTATTTGTCATTTCCACACCATGCCTGGAAAGGAAGGGAATTTCCATGTTCAATGCTAGATCATGAATGGATCTGAAGATATATCTGAATTATTGCTCATTTACATCAATGTTAGGTATTTCTTCCCCACATTTTATTGCATATATCAAATTGATATCTATATCCCCGATATACCTTCCTGTCCCTGCTTTTGAAAAGTGATGTGCCCACACCCATTCCCTCCTGCTTCACATACATGTACGCTGTTAACTTGATAATTTTTATCTGAAATATCTTCTAACACTAAATGGCACTAGCTTGCAATAAGATATGATTTCCTCCTTTTGTGATAGGACCAGTTATCTATTCCAGGGACTAGATCCTTAAGGTTTTTATAAAATCTATGTGTAAACCTTATGAAGTTCCATTTGGCCTTGTAAAACTCAAAAGACCATCTAATTTAACTGACTTTCTTTAACATTTTATCAATCTCTCTCAGGGAAATTGGCGATTAACATTTGGTTCCCTTTGGAATTACATTTTGATAGGTTTTAATTGCCAAAGTATGCATCGTTATCATCTTGTAGTCCTGATAAACCATGCTTGAATAGTTTCACACTCCAGTATGAGGCTATCTATCAATTGGTACATTTACTATCCACTCAAGATATGTCTTGCAGCAAATCATTTAAGAATTGTTTGAAGGGTCTATCACCAACTTTGAGTTAGTGCAACTTAGCTTTGATCTGTGATCTATTTGGTTTATGATTCATTGTCATGTATACTATATGTCTTAGCTTTATAGCTCTTGTTTTCTTTATTATTAAATGATTATGCCGGTTTGGAATGGTAATAATTCTAGTTGTCTCTTATGCTTAGAGTGGCATTAAACATTTCAAAGCACACATGTAATAAATGGTCACCAATTTGTTTGACGTTGGTGATAGCGTTCCTGATCATATAATTGGAGATGAGAAATGTGTTTTTGACATTCCTCATCACAGTAGGGAATGCAATCAAATCTACCAACAAGATAACAATGTCAGTCCATGTGTTTAGGGTACATAAAACTGATGGGATTGTTTTCAATAATCAAGCTCGAAGACTTTGCTTTGTAAAGGGTTTATTTTTATATTTAAGGTTTGAAATCAGGAGAAATGCCTCAAGACAATTATATGGATATCTATCTCAAGTCTTTTCGAAGTTGTTGATCAGGACCTCTACCATTCCTGAAAATATAACTATTTCGTACTTGATTTTCTATATGTAGAAAGTTGTCAAGCTTATACATGGGAAACATTTGGTCTGAGAAAAATTTGAATGGTTTTGGTTGAGGTCTAAATGTTCTTATTGTCAATGATGACAATATTAATCATTGTCACAGATAAGCTACTAGGAATGCTGGGGTGCCACACAGTTATGGCAAACTTAGGATACCTGTGCTTAACAATGAATAAGTGCATGAATGTTTGGTGTGAGAAAAGTTTGAATGGTTTGTGTGAGGTCTAAATGTTCTTATTTTCAATGACAACTATATTTATCATAGTCACTGACAAGCTACTCGAAATGCTGGGGGGCAGACAATCATGGCAAATTCCATTTACTTGTGCTTAACACTCTCATTTCTACCCACGAGTGCAGTCCATGTAGTTTGTTTAGAATTTTAAATGAGTGCATGACATAGACCGAGGGATAGAAGTTACAACCAAAGAGATACCTTCTGATGGCTGCATTGATGGTTAAATATATACAAAGGTGCCTAAGATAAGCATGTTTGTATTGGAATAGTTGGTGATCTAAGGAAAATCAAGAAACACATTCTCCAGGTAGCCTTGGGAATTGAGTTATACGAGTTATATGTTCACACCATAACAGAGAGTTTTTGAAAAATTATTTTTGGCAGTTGGCAACCCAAACATGAAAAGAGGCAGGGGAAAGAAATGAATTGACATTCATATTCACACTCTCTATCTCATGAGAAACACAAGTGGGCACATTCTGGTCTAAAAATGAAAAATCCCATTTCCTTTGCTTTAGACTGAGAATATTTGGGGCATTTCTGTAAATGCAAGTTTTTAGTGTCTCTGATCCCCTTTGGCAGATCGTTGATAAATAATATGGCCCTAAAATGCGTTTTGAAGCAAAATTTGCGGCATAAAAGAAAGCTCTAGGTTTTCCAATTTCTTAACTAGTTTTTGTATGGATTGTTTCACTAGCTGGATAGCTGTTCTGTGTGGAAAAAAATGGAATTTGGAATTGTGCATGGGCTAGATGTGAAGGTAGCAAATCCCAATGAAGCAGTTTTCAAAAAAATCTCTGCATGTAGTGTGTATTCAAGCCTTCATTTGAAGCTGAAGGACATTATGTTGTAATCTAAAAGAGGAGAAAAAAAAATGAAATGTGTCATTGAGCTAATTTGTATAAATTTTCATTTAGATGAAGATGAAGAAGGAAGTGCCAAGTAAATAGATATTTGGTTGGGAGTTGTAGGATTATTTTTAACTGACATTCTTTTCTCAATTACTGCATGTTTAGGCTGTTTAAAAGCCTTATTTTCTAGGACTGTTTTTATTTTTATTTTTTTATAACAAGGCTTTTTGCTAACAAGATTGTTGATGAATGTATATAAATTTTCATTTAGATGAAGATGATGAAGCTAAGGAAGTTCCAAGAAAATAGATCTTTGATTGGGAGTTGCCAAATGAGATGGAATATCTTTAATAGGCTTATCTCATCAAAGTTGTTGTAGATTATTTATTAATTTTGAGAACTTGATATAGAAAGCTGTTTTCAGCTCTTGAGCACCTCCCACTTTGGGTTGGTTTGTGCCAACACTAGGGTATATCCCTAAGTCCTATCAATGGTATATTGACGGGACCAAAGAATATGAATCAGATAGTTAAGTAGATGAAACTCATAGATAATAAGACAATACCAATTCATGATGGATCTGGAAAACCAGTGCCTACGATCAGGTCATGGAGTCAAATGAGGACCAAAGCAAGTGTTTGTTACAGATGGAGAACTTCAATGAGGCATCCACTCTAGATGAATCTCATTCAGTGTTTCAAATATTGGGGACATATTTTCCAACACAATGGTTGCAATATTGATCTCATTAGATTGATATGTCCTGAAATTTATGATCAATTTTGGAAACATAGTCCTATCCTGGTCACTCAAACTCATATCAAGGGAAAATGTCCTAAGCTACAAACCTTTGTGGTGAAGGAAAATTGCTCATATTCATAACAATTCCATTAAAACCAGGGGAGAAAACCAATCCAATAGGGCATTGGTGTTGACTGTGTTTCTTAGTTGTGGATACCCTTCTAGCACCTTGGAACCAAAGAGAGTTCACTTTTCAAGGCATTCTAACAGAAGGACGAGCTCATCTGAAAGTGAAAGTCATGGTAACGATGACTTGCCAGAATAATTGCATGGGGTAGCGATGTTCACAAAGATTAGTTTATAGTCAGAGTATCATGAAATCAACATAAGGAAAGCTAGCAGTACAACACTGCCTTTAAGGCTCATCATGACCACTTAAAGTTCAAGGTAAATCCTTTTGGGTCACAAAATTCCCAGCTACCTTCCAAGGTACCATGAATCAAATATTTCCATTATATGTAAGGAAGTTTGTGCTCATATTCTTTGATGATATTTGATATCCAGTAAGAATATGCAAGAACATCAACATCATTTATGGATTAGTTTAAATTCTTGTGAAAGAATTCACATTTTGCTAAAGAATCTAAGTTTGACTTTCCAAAAAGAGAATTTGTGTATTTGGGGAACATTATCAGTAAAGGAGTTGCGAAAGAACAATCTGCTAAGATTGAACCCATTCTTGATTTGCAAAACATCTAGAAATGTAACTCAGTTAATAGGATGCATCAATTTATGCAATTTCTGAACAGTTAGTTTTTTAAAAAGGTTAAAAGAACTTATAGCCCCACTTATTTATCTAACAAAAAAGACCAATTCCATGAACACATTTCATGAAAAAGGTAACAATATCCTAAATATCCTACCTAGTTTTAGCACTTACAGATAATTTGCAACTTTTTTCATAGAATATGATGCTTCAAGAACTAACATTGGGTCAGTCCTTGTGCAGAATCAATAGACTGTCACCCTTGAAAGCATGAAGCTAACAAGAAAATTAAAACCCGAGTATTTATGATAAGAAAATGTTTCCAATTGGGCTTATCTCAGGAAGTTGGGAGGAACTAAATCCAGTTCAAAGGATGCTTCCGATTGAACACGCTCAAGCATGATCTTCTAAGCCTTTGATAAGCCTTCCTATATCTAAGTAGTGAATCTTAAAATACTAATCTTCTCTTGGGATAGTATTCTTATCTTCTCTGACCTAACCTTCCTATGTTCTCCAGAATAACATCTTTGCTTGCTTGTCTATATTAGGGTTCTTATCTTTTTCAAAATCAGCATTCTTATCTTCTCCAAAATGATATTTTACATTATCTCTTCCAGGACTATTGTTAGAATTGTTCTTATCTTATCCTATGGTTATCTTGCCTAATTTTAGAGGGAAAAGAATCTTTTAAACATGCTAATAACAAGGTTTAGAGAAATTTTGGGGAAGAATCCGTTCAATAGGTGAAAGACATGGGTTCTAGAATGTCAGATTTATGCTTTTAGATTTTAATCTAGATTTTAGAATGTCAGATTTATGCTTTTAGCAATTTTTTTTTTTTTTTTTTTTTTTTTTTTTTTTTTTTTTTTTTTTTTTTTTTTTTTTTTTTTTTTTTTTTTTTTTTTTTTTTTTTTTTTTTTTTTTTTTTTTTTTCGGTTCTCTTCATAATTTCCGGTTAGTAGTTTCTTACCACAACACATTTATAGCTGATTTGTTGCTGTAACTGTGTGGGCACTGGGCTTGCAATGTTTCACAACTTTGCCACAATAAAGCAGAGATGGGTTTCATCTTTCCATAGATAAAAAAAACAGTTTATTCTCACCAAAAAAAAAAAACAAAAAACAAAACAACAACATTACAACCTTTTTTGGTTGACAAAATGTGGACAACAAGAATCCATAACTCAATATGTTGCTTGTTTCTTATGTTTAGGAGTGTGTTTTGATTTCATTTTGTTTTCATGCTATTTTTCCATCAAAACTGTTAGATTCTTAACACTTATTTTCCCATTTCCGTGGTCATGGAATATGGTATACTAAATGAAACTAGAAGTGACACCATGCCATCCATCCTCATTATAAATCATTCTAAATTTTCATATATAATATAATCATTCTCAATCAGGGCCAAAAAAAAAAACGAATTGGATTCTTCTATTAGGCCCCTATACTACTAGCGTAACCCCTTATTGTTATTAGTACAACCCACTTATTATATTGATGTACCCATGTAGTGCCCATATTATTACTATTGTGCCCCATAGAAGCCTAGTATTGTTATTATTGTGCCTTTACATTATTATTGTTATGTCGGCTCTGATTATGTTATGACCCCTTAGACTCCTATATATAGAAAGGAGGTCCTTTTCATTTGTATCACCAAGAATTGTTCATTTATGTAATGTAAAGGAGGTTTCCCCCTCGAAGAGGCTGAATTATAAGGTGTTGATCTATCTTTTCTATCTTTTCTTGCGCTAGTTTCATAACATTTGGTATCAGAGCTTTGGATTTTAGGGTTTTTCTGCTCCAAACAGGTCATCATGGATTTTTCGCTATAACTTTTTTTTCTACGACGTTTCAGAAGCTAAAAAAAAACCCATTTGAGAAGAAATCACGCTGAATATTGGGTCCAAATTTCAGAGCTGTTCGCACTATATTTGTGGGGATATGATCTGAGGAAGTTGGTCTTTTTGTAGATTCCTGAATTACATTCCAAACAGGTGACCTGGGGAAAATTGTCATAACTTTCTCTCTAAGAATCAGATTGAAATTTAGTAAGAAGTTATAGAAAGAGGACAAATTGTAGTTTCTTGTATATATCTTTCAAAGCCAAAGGTCGAAACAGTGACTCCTGGCACGTCGTACAAGTTCGCTCTACTGAACTAGTCTATAATCAGGTCATCTTGGGAGATTGTGCATAACTCTTTCTTGGAGAATCCAATTTGGATCAGACTAGTGGCATTGGAAATAGGACGCAGAGGGCTACTATAGGTCACAATTGCAGAACTTAAAGATCTGCAAGTATCGAGTTACAGTCATTTCAAGATAAAGCTCCTAAAATCAAGAAAAAGCAAGATGAGGAAGTTTGATGGCAAGGATCCAATAAATTGGATACTTCAGATGGAGCAATATTTTGATCTACATGGTGTACCACTGTTAGAAAAGGTATGTATTGCATCTTCATATTTAGAACCGGATCAATTTTTATGGTATGAAGGACTTTGTTCTCGTAAACAACTTGTTACGTGGTCAATTTTCATGGAGGAAATGATAGCACATTATGAGGATACAAAGAGCAACACCTTCTTTAGAGAAACACCACAACAATTGGAAAGAGTAAAAGGGCTTTGTGACATAGTGGAAATCAAAATTATGGAAACTAAGAAGCATATCCCTCACAACTATAAAGATGGAAGTGTTGTTTTTCCTAACCTTCCACAACCTACAAGGGTTACACCACAACAATTGGAAGAAAAAAGAGAAAAAGGGCTTTGTTACAATTGCGATAGCAAATGCACTAAAGGTCATAAGTCTGCTGAGAAGAAATTATTTTACATAGAATATGAAGAGGAGGAAGAAAATGATCAAGAAACATAAAAAGAAGAGGATATACGCCAGGACCCCACCCAGAGAAAGAAGAAATGAATCAGACCATATCTTGTAAAGCATTGGCAAGAATTACCACTCCTCAACCTCTCAAGATAGAAGGACATATCAAGAAGAAAAAGGTGCACGAAGTGAAAGATCACATCAAGAAAGAAGCAATGAATCCAACCATATCTTGTAATTCATTGGTCGAAATTACCACTCCTCAAACTATCAAGATAGAAGGACATATCAAGAAGAAAAATGTTCAAGAAGTGAAAGATCACATCGAGCATCAAGAAATGGATCTGACCATATCTTGTAAAGGATTGGAAGAAATTACCACTCCCCAAACTCTAGAGATATAAGGACATATCAAGAAGAAAAAGGTTCAAGCAGTGAAAGATCACATCGAGCATCAACAACAAGTTCTCCAACTTTTAAAGGATAATGCTACTTCGGTGCAAAATCAAATAAAACAACAAGTAGATCAACATCGTAGTAAAAAATGTTTTGATGTAGGTGATTGGGTATTTTTACCGCTACATATCAAGCAAGCTATTTATGAGAAGGAAATGTTAGCAATACCACATGCACTTAAAAAACGGCGACCTTACCGAATGGGACAACTCTTCTTGATATGAGGATGTGGAAGCATTGTTTTGTGCTATTTCTATTATCCAACCAGATTGGATAAACGAAGCAAGGGATGAATGGAAGAAGGATGAAGAAGTATGGCCACTTATTCAAAAGTTGCAAAGATCCCAATTCAAACAATATTGCTAGAAATTGAAGAGGAAGAAATCATATT
>APFE030644041.1:0-18437 GCA_000404065.3 Pinus taeda | reverse complement strand
GGATCAACATGAGCTCTTACTATGTCTGGTTTTGTTAGATGTTTTGCACATGATGTTCAACACAAAACATGTCACAAGTGTTTTCATCATAAGGAGCTCGGAAAAATATTTCCAACGGTATATCAAACTCCCGTAACCGGTTCCTGGATTAGAAAAAATGAATGAGTGATTCTTGGTTATGCATGTTTCGAGGTCAGTTGTTGCACACAATGACAAGTTTAGTACAAAATCAGTTTCTGAACTAATGGTAAGGAATTTTTGAAAAGTGAAAGAGGTTTTTGTTCACCACATACTAGATAACAATAACCTCCTTCATTTTATGCACAGGTGCTACTATGTGGGAGATATACAGTGATATTTGGAGCCTACAGTAAAACAAAGCAAAATTTTCATATTTTCTACTGTTTTAGTCATTTTAGTGCGGAGCCATTTTACAATATATGGAAAGTAATTTTGCAAAACCCAAGGAGGTTTTTGTTACGGACGAGCCATACAACAAAAAACTCTTTCATTTTATTCACAGGTGTCATGGATTGGGATATGTGACTAGATCTTTACAACTCATTTTCACATAATTAAAGTTTTAATGATTTTCTGTTTTAGAGATGATTTTGTGGAACATATTTCAAGCTACTGGAAATGAATTTCCCAAATTGGAGAGAGGTTTTTCTCTAGAAAGACCTTATATACAAAAAACTCTTTCAGTTTTTTAACTGATGTTATGGTTTGGGAGATATGAGTTCATCTTCAACACCTATTTTCAGAAATTCGGCCCAAATTTAATGTAACTAATTCTATTTTGAAGAAAATGGTTGAGCTCAATCCCTTAGTACAAGGATGAGAAAATGTATATATTTTATGAATATCATAGTGTAGGAGTTGGATTTTGGAGATGTTGGACTCTTGGGAATAGCTTGATACTCTATTGTACATATCTTATCTGCATTTTTGGCAACGGAAAGACCAGGGTTTTGCAGCACTATTTGGGATTCATGTGGCTTTATGTGTTGATGGTGTGCTTCTTTCAGTATTTGTAAGTTGTTTATGTGCATCGCTTTCCTTCTCTTATCTTCTGCAATTGAACAAATGAAGTGTTAAGGTAGAATCCGTAATTTGCTATGCTCTGCCTTTAAGTTTGTTTAATTTTCCATGTTTTCATCTGTTTATGGAGAATCCTTGAAAGTTTCTTGCTCTCATTAACCTCTCACCAATCTGATCTATCCATTAATTCTCTTTAAATGCATCAAAACAATCTCCTATCTTTCCCCAAGTAGACCTCTGCAAAAACTGTGCCTCATCCCCACACCCAAAATTGCCTTTCCCTCGAATTCAACAAAACTTCAAAAAATCAATTTCAAAGTCCTTGTACTTCATACCTAGCCTAAAATTAGTCATCAATTTAGTCATCTCGACCTCATTGATTACCTTTTTCCGAGATTGACTCGGAGAGAGCCCTCTCCTGTCCTCGTAGGGCTAGCTACGAGGCTGAGCGTGGTTTGATTTAGCCTTGAGTTTTAATTTATTTCAGCCTAAGGTAGATTTGAGCGCTAACATGTAGGACACTGATACCCAATAGAATCCATTGATTTCCATGAGCATGCTATGACCAATATGATGATTTTTAGGTAGGGATATTCCTTGGTTTTTGGAACTTCCAATGCAAGGAAGCCTTTCCAAGGGATGGATCACCCGAGAAAGGGGATGCCAGGGAACTTGGAAGGTGAGTGACTGCACGAAAGGGGGTGACTAGATTTCTTGAGGGATTGTGTAGCAGAGGAGGGAAGGCCAAGAATACATTGATTTTGGTCATTAGAATTTCCAGATGGAATGAAAAGAACATTGAGAATGTGCCTTGGAATAATGAGCTGGTAATTGTTCATTGCGAGGACAAGTGGCACAGGATTGTAGTGTTGGACATTGGATGTAGGTTTGAATTTGGTAGTGGATTCTAGATTTCTTGGGAAGGAGGTGAATCTTGGTACTCATTTTGATGGTGGAAGTGTGAGCCTTTGGATTCCCTTGTTGTTGATATAGGAACCATATCCTTTTATTTGAGAGTTAGAGAAAATGTACATATGTATGTATGTGTATATCATTGTAAATAATATATTGAGCTCGATTTATAAAGCTGCATAAAAAATATGGTTATTTGTTGGTTGAAGAAAATGTGCATAAGTATATGTGGTTGTTACTGTAAATACCGTGATGAATTGTGTAAATACTGCAATGAGATGGGTTATAAATATCCATGGGAAGTATGTTTTGTTTTCAATGGTTTTCTGGTCATAGGTGTCATAAAACATTGAGGGCAATGTTCTCCTAAGGGGGATGGGTCTGTAACAATCGTAGATTAAAATATCATGTAATAAAGTTAATAAAGGAAAACATAAGACCAAGGTCATGGGACATGTATTCCAATTTGTGAAGAAAACATGCTAGTGGGCATTCATTTGGTTTATTCTGGCTAAGGGGAAATTAACAAATGTTAAAAAATTATATATTACATAGAAATAGGACACAAAAAATATTGTAGAAATATGTTAGAATATTAAATATTACGGAGCAATGGAACACATAAAATATTGTAGAAATATAAACACAGGAAACGCATAAAACAAGAGAGACACAGATATACGTGGTTCACGCAGTTTGGGCTACGTCCACCCCAAACAGCCAGTCCTTCCTTTCTATTATCCAACAAAATGAAGAGACACAACCTACAACAAATCCGCTGTAATATCCTCTGTTTTCTCTCACAGTCTCACCTCTCTATTTTCCGCTCACACACACAGAATACACATCTATCACAGCCTCAAGTACAATGCCCTCATACAAAGAGAGGGGTTGCCTTTTAGGGCAAAAAACCCTAAACTAAACATAAGTTCTACCGTCAGATCATCCGCTTAATGAACGACCTAGATTGACAAGAAATTACTATACTTTTACAAGGCAAATTTACATATGTTTTTAGCTTTGGTGGCGCTGCCCCCGAAACCCCCGCCGGGGGACCGCTGGCCCCCGAACCCCCCAGCCGGGGGGGACAAGTCCCCCCTACACCCCCCCGCGTGGAGGGGTGTACAAACTTCCTGGGGTATACATCCAGCTGAAACAAAGACCTCTGAACAATCATGCTCCACACACAACAAAACACAAACACAAAAAATGCATAAAACAAGAGAGACACAGATATACATGGTTCACCCAATTTGGGCTATGTCCATAGAGAAAGAACCAATCCTTCTTTTTATATTATCCAACAAAATGAAAAGATAAAACCTACACCAGATCCACTATAATTTCCACTTCACTCTCACACAGTCTCATCTCTCTTTCTTGCTCAGAATACACATATACATTGCCGCAATAAAATCCCCTCATATAAATTGAGGGTTTTCCTTCTAAGGAAAAAAATCCCTATTAATCATAAATTCTTCTGTCAGATTGTCCGCTTAATGAACGACCCAGATTGACTACAAAATTATAATATTTTACAAGGAAATTATACATCTATTTTTGGCTTCGGGGGCACTACGCATGAACCCTTGCCAAGGGGGGGCCTAGACACCCATGATGATGATTAAATGGGTGGAATTTCCACCCCATTAAGAATTGGGGTCCAATGCGGTGATACCTCTGAATAAAGAAGATAATCAGGCTCCACACTCAACAATCTCCCACTTGGAGACTGATTATAACAACTCCACCACTGCTTCATTTGCTGGACAATGACTCCACTCTGGATCTGGTTGTTTCTCTTCTTCATCATCATACTTGAATAACAATTAAAACTAAGAATAATCTTAGTTTCTCCCTAGTTCCAAATTTTGTTAACATATCTGCAGGATTATGTATAGCGTGTATCTTTTCCAGCTTCAACTGTCCATCTTCCAACACTGATTGTATGAAATGGTACTCGAGCTCTATATGTTTAGTCTTGGAATGAAATGCTGAGTTCTTTGCAAGATGAATGACACTCTCAATGTCACTATATAACCTTCCCATCTCCTTCTTCTAACCCAATTCATCCATAAACCTTTACAACCAAATCATTTCTTTACTAGCGTCTGTAGCAACAACATACTTTGCTTCCGTTGTTGAAAGTGCAACAACACTTTGCATTTTTCAAACCCAACTAACAATTGTTCCACCTACAATAAACACATACTCTATGGTGCTCCTCCTGTTATCTCTATTACCCGCCATATTTGCATCAACATATCCCTATAGAGCAATGTTTGAACCACCAAAGCATAATGCTTGATTTGTGATACCTCTTAAATACTCGAGAATCCATTTCACTGCCATCCAATGTTCTTTTCTTGGATTTTTCATGTACCTTCTTACAACTCCCATTGCATGTGTAATATCAAGCCTTGTGTATACCATTGCATACATTAAGCTTCCAACTACTGATTCATATGGAACTTTAGACATATAATCCATCTCTTCCTAAGTCTTGGGACATATCTCTCAAGTCTTAGGAAAATGTCTCATCTCTCTTTCTTGCTCAGAATAAACATATACACTGCCACAATACAATTCCCTCATATAAATTGAGGGTTTTCCTTCTAGGGAAAAAGACACTATTAAACATAAATTCTAAAGTCAGATCTTCGATTAACGAATGACACAGATTGACTACAAAATTACCATATTTTACAAGGGAGTTATAAATCTACTTTTAGCTTCGGGGTTGCTTCCCCTGAATCCCTGCCAAGGAGGGCCTGGACACCCCTGACAACAATTAAACGGGTGTTTTTGCCGCCCCATTAGGAAATGGGGTCCAACGCGGAAATACATCTGAATAAAGAAGATAATCAGGCTCCACACCCAACAATCTCCCACTTGGAGACTAATTATAGCAACTCCACCACTGCTTCATTTGCTGGGCAATGACCCCACTCTGGACCTATCTGTTTCTCTTTTTCATCATCATACTTGAAGAAGAATTGAAACTTAGAATAATATTAGTTTCTCCTTGGTTACAACTTTTGTTCACATATCTGCAGGATTCTGGATAGTGTGTATATTTTCCAGCTTAAACTGTCCATCTTCCAACACTAACTGTATGAAATGGTACTTGAGCTCTATACGTTTAGTCTTGGAATGAAATGTTGAGTTCTTTTCAATATGAATGGAACTATGGCTATCACTGTATAACCTTCCCATCCCTGCTTCTTACCCAATTCATCCATAAACCTTTGCAACCAAATCATTTGTTTACTAGCCTATGTAGCAACAACATACTCTTCTTCCATTGTTGAAAGTGCAACAACACTCTACACTTTTGAAACCCAATTAACAACTATTCCACCTACAGTAAACACTTACCTTATGGTGCTCCTCCTGTTATCTTTATCATCTGCCATATCTGCATCAACATATCCCTTTAGAGGAATGTTTGAACCACCAAAGCATAATTTTTGATTTGTGGTACCTCTCAAATACCTGAGGATCCATTTCATTTCCATCCAATGTTCTTTTCCTTGATTTTTCATGTACCTGCTTACAACTCCAACTGCATGTGCAATATTGGGCCTTGTGTAGACCATTGCATACATTAAGCTTCCAACTACTTATGCATATGGAAATTTAGAAATATAATCCATCTTTTCCTGAGTCTTGGGACACATCTCCGTACTTAGTTTTAAATGGATAGCCAAAAGTGTAGTAACTAGTTTTGCATCATGCATATTAAATATTTCCAACACCTTTTGTATGTACTCATTCTAAGACAATGTTAATTTGAGATTTTTCATGTCTCTATTTATTCTCATACCAAGGATTTGTTTTATGACACTCAAATCCTTCATTGCAAATGAATTTGCAATCTTTTCTTTAAGCACATTTATTTCTTGCATGTTAGACCCTGCAACAAGCATGTCATCTACATACAATAACAAAATAATATATCTTCCATCATTTTTCCTTTTGAGATAAACACAATGATCAGAGTGAAATATAGTATAATCTTGTTTAGACATAAACTTGTCAAATTTTAGATACCACTGCTTTGGAGTCCATTTTAAGCCATACAAGCTCTTCTTCAACTTGGAAACTAGTTTCTCCTTCCCTTTGACCTCATACCCTTATGGCTGCTTCATATAGGTCTCTTCCTCCAAATCCCCATGGATAAAGGTCATCTTTACATCTAACTTCTCAAGATGCAAATGTTTTGTTGCTACTAGACTTAAAATAGCTATGATTGAATTCATTTTAACAACAGGGGAAAATATTTCATCAAAGTCTATACCTTTCTTCTTTGAAAATAATTTCACAACAAGTCTAGCCTTGTACCTATTTCTACCTCTATCTTCTTCCTTCAACTTGTAAACCCCTTTATTCTGCAAGATTGTTTTACCTCCAGGGAACCTGACTAAGTCCCTATTCTGGTTATGTACCAAGGAGTCCATCTCTTCTTTCATGGCTAGCTCCCACTTCTTCATGGTTTCCTCCTGCACTGCTTCTTCATAACATTCTGATCACCAGAATTAGTCAACAATACCTAATGTAATGAAGGAGAGTATCATTTTAGGGGTCTACTTGTCCTGGTAGATCTTATAACACCACTTTCAGGTGTTTGAGGTGCTTGTCGCTGTTGTGGTAGTGGTTGTTGATCATTATGATTTTCAGACACCTTTATTTTTTTGTGATCTCAACAAGCACTGTGTATTATTTGTTTTCTTTTTCCTGCATCTGATCCTTATACGAGACCCTTTCATTGAATATGACATCTGTACTCTTAATTATTTTGTGATTTTCATAATCATATAAGTAATAACCAAAATAATTAACACCATATTCAATAAAGGTACATTTCTTTGATTTTGCCTCAAGCTTTGTTCTATTTTCTTTATTAATGTGGATGAAGACTTCACAACTGGAAGTCTTTAAAAATTAGTAATTTACCTTTTAACCTGTCCATGCGTCCTTTGGAATACCACCATCCAAAGAACTTTAAGGCCCTATGTTTATTAGATAAACAACAATATCTACAACATCTTCCCAAAATTGTAAAGGCAATCTTGCATGCAATCTATGCACCTTGCACACTCCATGATTGTCTTGTTCATCCTTTTGACACATCATTTTCCTATGGTGTTCTTGGAACTATCTTCTCTCTATGAATTCCATGCTCTGAACAATACTTATCAAACTATTTGCTGCAATATTCTCCTCCATTTTCTGATATGAGACACTTCAACTTCTTTCCTGTCTGATTCTCAACCAAAGCTTTCCATTTCTTGAAAGTATCAAATACATCATATTTATTTCGAGTATAATGAATCTAGGTTTTTTTGGTTGCATCATCAATATAAGTAACATAATAATGAGAGACACCAAGAGATGATACCTGAGTAGGTCCCCATACATTTGTATACACAATCTCTATTTTTTCGCTCTTCTTTTCTTTCCCAACTCTAAGATATATGACTCTCTTCTGTTTTCCATAAACAAAATTCTCACAAAAATCCAAATCAACATGCTTCAAACCTAGAAACAAATTTCTTGAGTGAAGAATCTGCATCCCCTTATCACTCATTTTCCCGAGCCTATGATGCCACAATGTTGTATTTTCTCCTGTGAAGGTTAAAGCATCAACATAATTAGAAATACCATTTCATAAATACAATGTACCAACATTTTCTCCTTTTGCTATTACTAGGGCTCCTTTAGTGACCTTCTAGGTTTTATCTGTAAAAGTAGGTACAAAACCTTCACCTCCCAACTGTCATGTTGAAATTAGATTTTTATTTAGATCTGGAACATACCTTACCTCCTTAAATAACCATTGGTTTCCATTATGCTGTTTTATGAAAACTTTACCCATTCCTATGATTTTATAGTGTTTATCATCACCCAAACGAACCTATCCAAAATCTACTTGAACATAATCATGAAAATGTTTCCTATCATGTGTGGTATGGAATGAGGCCCTTAAATCTACCACCTGGTAATCAATAATATTTTCTAATGAAATAATAAAGAATCTTGCAACACATCACTTGTCACATTCGCTTCATGATTTTTTTTCTTGCTGTGCGTCTCCTTCTTTTCCCTTCCGAGACTTATGGTATTTCTTCAGGTGTCCTTTCTTCCCACATTTCCAACACACTATCCTTGATCTAGACTTGGATCTTCCTTTCCTTGAATTAATGTGATATCTTGGGCTCTTTCCTCTTTCCATTTTCTTCCCCTAGTCTCTGCAGTCAAAGCATTACCTGATATCTCACCGGAGCTTTCCGTCACATTTTCTCACTAAGGATGGCACCAAATACATCATAAAACTTTAAATTACTAGATCCAGAGACAAAGTTACTAATAACCATAACTAAATAATTTCAACTTTTTGGAAATGATCACAAAAATAACAGAGCGCTAACTTCATCATCAAAATTTACCCCTACAGAACTTAATCGTCTGGTAATAATATTAAATTCATTTAAATGATCAGCAAAAGATCCACCTTCTCACATATTCATATTAAATAAACGCTCCATAAGAAATACCTTGTTTGAGGCCAAGGGTTTTTAATATATTTTGGCCAATGTCGTCATTAAACCCTTTGTTGTCGTTTCCTTTGAAATATTAAAGGCTAACGATGCCACTAGGCATAGCCGTATTGTTCCAAGTGCCTTTATGTCAAGAATCTCCCCATTCTATGTCTGTTATACTTATCGACTTCTTTGTTTTTCTTCTCAATGGTAGGTACATATATTTATGATAAAGATAATCTTCCATCTTCATCTTCCAAAACTGGTAGTTTTGGCCGTTAAATTTCTCAACCCTAAACCTACCATATTCTTCCATTGCTCCCACTCGAACCAGGAACCCTTCTCTCCTATGAGTTTATCATCCAAATAGACCTTCAACTCTGGTACCAGTAGTTAGAAAATTATATATTAGAGAGAAATGGAACACATAAAATATTTCAGAAACACAAACATAGAAAATGCATAAAACAAGAGAGACACATATATACATGCTTCACCAAATTTGGGCTATATCCACAGAGAAATAACCAATTCTTCCTTTTATATTATCCAGCAAAATGAAGAGATACAACCTACAACATATCTGCTGTAATTTCCTCTTTGCCCTCACAGTCTCATCTCTCTTTCTCACTCAGAATACACATATACTTTGTCGCAATACAATTCCCTCATATAAATCACGAGGTTTCCTTCTAGGGAAAAAGACCTAAATTAAACATAACTTCTACCGTTAGATCATTCGCTTAATGAACAACCCATATTGACTACAGAATTACAATATTTGACAAGAAAATTTTAAATCTATTTTTAGCTTCAGGGGCGCTGCCCCCAAAACCTCGCCAAGCGGGGGGAGTGGATCCCCCTGACAAAGATTAAACGGGTGGCGTTTCCACCCCATTAGGAATTATGGTCCAACATGGCGATAACTCTGAATAAATAAGATAATCATGCTCCACACCCAATAACAAAGGCATTGGCAAAGGCTTTGGAAAGGAAAAGAGGAATTGATTGGCATTTACTTATGAAAATAAAGGAATTTAGGAGAAAAGGGAGATTAAAAGTCATATGTTTGCATGACGATAAAATTAAAGGAAAATAGAGGGAAAATGAAGAAATTAGAGGCCTCAATGATAAAAATTCTTATGAGGATCATTTCATGGCTTTTGTCAGTTCAATTTTGGAGTTCTCTCCATTCTCTCTTTCTCATACTCTTGAACACTTAGAGCATTCTTGGAGAACTCTATCATTGGAGGGAAGAAGGAAATGGAAGGAAAAGAAAGCAAAGGAAAGAAAAGATCAAGCAAGGAAGAGTTGGAACAAGCGGCTACATCGGTATTACTTGTAGGCATCAAGTTGCATGTATGATTTCCTTGCTAGTTTTGGCATGCAAGGTACATGCATGTGTGTATTTGGTTCTCTTGTTGTCAATGGCATGGGTTTTTCCGAGTGTGACAGTGGTTTTAGCTTTTCCTTGCCATTCCTAGATAGCCATGGTGTGATGGGGTTATTTTAATTAGTTGAGCTTTGGATTTCTAGATGGTTTTGGAATTGGGTGAGGTGGTCGTAAGAAAATTCCAAAGGGCCTAGAAATCTCTTGACTGGTAATGGAGGGATATGCAGTAAAGACTAAGGGTGGATATGGGAAAATTTATCAAGGTATTAGTGAAGAAATCCAAAGGCATCTAAGATTTCTCCGGAGCTAGTGATTCCTTGACTAGTTTTGGCATGATTGCGGTAAATCCTAGTAGTGTATGTTTATTGTTTGGCCTAGGAATCCATTGACCAGTAATGGCGAGATTGTGATGAATCCTAGTTGTATAGGTGAGGGTTTTGAGCCTAGAAATCCCTTGATCATAATGGTGGGATATGTGATAAAGCCTGAGGAATATCTGGATGTTTTTTTTGTGAGTCCCACATTCATGCTTGGAATATGGCACAAGGGTGATTAGTTGAAATAAATATTTGGTTCAACCCAATCTATGGTCGGGTGGTACGTGGAAGTCCCTGACTTGGTTGGATTTGAATATGTTGATAAGAGCTCTTTCCCTATTGTATATCCATAAATAATTGTAATTTTTATTATGTGGCCTTGGTGGCTAATTTATCATGGTGTATATGTTATTCATTTGCTGGTTATATGCTGGTTATAGGAGGTATAGTGGCTATATAACTTGATGTGTTTGATTTGTTGATGAATGCTTAATGAATGCATGGACTAATAAATGTTATGGTAGCTATTATGAGAGGGAATTAGACCTTCTTGGCTATTTTCAGGTAAGTATCATACCCTTATGTTTAGACATGCATTCATGATCTTTAGATTGCATGTTCTCAACATGTTTGACGAAATGTATATCTTGGTTAGGCCTGGTTAGGTCAATTTTTTGTCTAATTTTTATGTTAAAGGCTTTGTCTTTGTCTCATTTATTGTTCTGGAAAGTCTCATCAAGTTTTGTGCAGTTGTCTAGAGACTGGCCCTAGAAAGGTGGCTCAGATTTCGTGGTCTCAGGCATAAAATGTAACAACCCCTAGTTGAATTTCCATGTAAAAAAAAATATAAGACCAAGGTCATGTGACATGTATTCCAAGATAATTGTTGGAAAAAACATACTAGTGGGTGTCACTTTGGTTTATTTATTGTTAATGAAATTGGAAAAGGAATTGGCAAAGGAATAGAGGCATTAGGTGGCATTTTTTTAATGAAAATAATGGAAAATAGGAGAAAAGGAAGGTGAAAGGTCACAAATTTGCACGAGAAGGAAAATAGAGGAAAATGAAAAAATTAGAGGTCTCAATGATAAAAAGGATTCTAAGGATTGGTTCATGCATTTTTGTCAGTGTTAGCTTTTGATAGTTCTATGCCAGAGCTCTCTCTCTATTCTTTCATTCTCTCTCATACTCTTGCACACTTAGAGAAATTTTGGAGCATGTTTGGAGCACTCTATTTTTCATTGGATTTGGAGAAGGAAGGCAAATAAAAGTGGGAAAGCATGAGGGAACAATTGGATCAGTGGCTACAACTAGGTTGCTTTGCAGGTATCGAGTTGCATGTATGTTTTCCTTGCTAGTATTGGCATGCATGTGGTGTCTTGGTTATGATCTGTCATTGGCATAGAGGATTTTCTTGATTGACAATGGTTTTTCCTAGCCTTTGCATTTCCTATATAACCATGGTGCTGTGGGTTTTCTCATTTATGTTTCTGATTGGTTCTCATGTTCCTTATTGATGTGGGTTGAGTTATTAGTTCCTGGAGCCTTGGTTGGACAAATGCTCTAGAAGCCCTAGAACAAATTGGGTTGAGTTACTAGTCCTGGAAGCCTTTGTTGGAAAAAATCTCTATAGCCCTTGGTGAGTTGAGTTACTAGTCCTGGATCCTTGGTTGGACAAATGCTCTGGAGCCCTGTGGTAGCTATGGGTTGAGTTACTAGTCCTAGATCCGGGTTGGAACAAACATTCTGGAGCCCTAGACATCTAGGGTAGAGACCGATCTGGTGATGGTGAGTGATGTCCAACTGTGTGGTGGAATCACTAGTTGAGGGTTGAGGCGATTTGGCCTATGGAATCCATGGTTTGGTTTTGTTTTTTTATTCCACGAGATCCCACATTCATGCTTGGAATATGTCGCAGGGGTGATGTTGGGCTTCAAAATGTCATACAAATATCACTCATTACCATACATTTTTCACCTATGCATCCATTATATCACTCATTATTCACTACCATGTCACTTCATTTTCCCTATTGTTCATCATTAATGGGTCTCATTTATATCTTCCAAATATTATTTATTTTTCAGCATTTTAAGAGAAATTCTTGGATTAAATATTAGAAAATAATATATTTTACTTTATAATATGGAAAAGTGGATTGTTTTTTTGTGACATGTGTAGGTTCCCAAGGAAGTTTCTAGGGACAACCTTTATTGTGACCTTGAAATGATCAAATTCGAATTTGATAAGATAAGCCTCATGGAGAAGAATGAATGATCTCATGGAGAAGATCAAGGACAAAAAGGGGGTTATGTGTCTAGATGGTTGAGAGATGTATGGAACTAAAGAGAGATTAGTGGATCATCATTATGAGTTTTTATCTCCATCCCCTTGGTTATATAGAGTACAATCTCCTCCATTTGTAATCTTAGAATCTTCATTTGCAATCTAGGAGTTCCATTTGGTAATCTTAAAGTTGGTTTGTACATCATGATGGAGATTTTGAAATAAAGAATCATACTTTGATTTTGTTGCTTCTATTAATTTGAGTTCCTTTGAAGTGGTGTGCTTGTGGAGTTATGGAGGGCCCCCATGGCCTCACTTGCATGCTTATTTTAGGTATAATTTAGTTTATGTTTTTATTTCATTTCATATTTTAAGTTTTTGTTAGATATTCTAATTGTTGGGAAGAAATCTTAAAATTCATGTGTTCTTGTAAGGGAACCATAAGATCTCCGACAAATTAGGAATCTCTCTAGTTTGTTTGTTTTATTTCATTTCAGCTTTTAAGTTCTTGTTAGATATTCTAATTGTTGGAAGAAATCTTAAAATTCATGTGTTCTTGTAAAGGAACCTTAAGATCTCCAACAAATTAGGAATCTTTCTAGACCTATAGGTGACACTTCTAAGTTTACCTTCCCGGGTTGACATTAATTACACTCTAATTTGCATCCGCATTTTAGACCAAACATTTTGGCGCCGTTGCCGGGGAAGTGCAACTAGAAGTATTTAGTAATTATTTTATGCAATTGTTTTTATGGACTAATTTGTGGAACTTGGTGACAGTAGGTTCATAAAGGAGTTCATAGTTTGGAGCATTTTATTTTATTTTATTTTCGCACATAGTTAATTTAAATTCAGTTTTTATTTTGAACCCCTCATTTCTCACTAATCCATCTACGGATGAGGAATTTGATAATGTTGAACAGGTACTTCTTGGAGAGCAAGGACAATAACGTTGATTCAACTCTAAGACAGGTTACTCACATACGTATAAAACATGATGTAAAAATTTTAAATCGTGATGTGAGCATGTTCAAACTTTTAATCCGTAGATGGCTTCATTGGAAGCATTTCTTTACCTAACAAATAAATAAATCTTTCAAACAAGATAGATAGAATAGATTAGAAAAATAAAAATGAGATCTCATTAGAAGTCATTAGAAGTCATTCTCATTAAAAGTTTTTAGTCTTAATCTCATTAGAAGTTTTTAGTCTTAATCTCATTAGAAGTTTTTAGTCTTATTTTCAAAAATAAAAATAAAACATCATGAATAAATTCAGTGGCATAAGAACTGCTTCATCTTCCCATTTCTATATCTTGTTTTTGTATCATGGGTAAGCCAGGAGCTTGATTATCGGAAAGCTTTGTCTTCTGAGAGTCTAAATGCCCCCGTGACATTGCAGAAAGAGTGTAGATAATGAAAGGTTTGATCGTAGATCTTGATTGTGTTTATTATCCATCCACGCTAACCTGCATAAATAAAAATAAATCAAAAGATTAGTATGCTCTCTTCTTGCGCTTCGTGCGATCAGGAAGATTAGAAAATCTATCGATTTATTTCAAATAAAAATACTCTCGCTGGAAAATTGATCTGCGATATGACAATAAAGAATTTTGTAAATGAGCAAAAGATCATCTTAAAAAAAATTAGATAAAAATTAGTTTTTTTTTGAATTTTAGTTTAAAAAAAATAATAATAATAAAAAAATTCCATATTATATATTAAAAAAAAAAATCTTTTTGAAAACTAAAACTAACCATTTTATTTATAGATAGGTTCAGTTTCATTTTTTTTATTAAAGAAATAAAATAGTTCGAACTAATACAACAAATAAAAGCTGAACAAAATTCCGGTTAGAAAAATCACATATCTGTTCAAAGAGATAATGTCAATTCGGATTTTGGAGGAGACAGTTTTGTAGTGATATTCATAAAATTCAAGTGTTAGATGAGAAACGCAAAAGACATCTCTGGCTTCAAACTTTTATGTTCATTTTGAAAATATCTTGACGTATTCCACTCATTTCACTTAACAAATCAGTGCATCTTATACAAGACGCTGTAATCTTGACACGCTGATAAACACCTTCAAAATACCTCTATCTACACCAGTTCTCAGCGAAGATGAGACCATCCAAGAAGCCAATCAAATGATCATGACTTCCTTTACTGTGACGACATATAAGACTGTGGCCTTAATATTCTAAACAAGTAATCACGTATATCTCTGGTAGTAAGCGTTCAACAAGTCGTACCCAGACATCTTAGACATCTGTTCGCGCTTCTGAAACTAAAATTTCAACCTCAAACTTGTAGATTCTTCGCCGAAAAGGAATTGCACAGCGTGGGGCCGCAGGACTTCAAAAATATAGAAATAAAATAGCAGAAGAAATTTGCGGGTAAGGGACTCTATTTGATCAAAGGAGAGTTCTGTTAGTTGACATCGGTTGAATTCTTAATATAACAGAGCCGGAACTATGTCAGGCTCTCTCACTCATTCGTCATTTTTTAATTTTGTCCCGACAATAGATGAAAGCCAGGAACCAGATCTCTTAACAATCATTTGCCTCGACACTGGTAGGATTTCTCCCAGCTTATCAAATTGAATTTTCTGCTATGATACTTAAGCTAATTAGTCCTCAAATCAATGACAGTTACGGGAAAATGATATCATAGTGGAAAGCGTCTGGCCCTGTGATGATCCGGTAGAGTGGATTTTATTTTATTTTGCGAACCTCAATGCCGGATTCATAATTATTTTGTTTCTTTAAGCTGCCATTTGTGCTCATTTTAGCTTCCTCCATTAAAAAAATTCCCAATTACTCCCTGCACCTGCATCTGCAATGAGTCATTGATGCTTTGCAACCCCTTAAAAACAATAGTTTTAAAAAGCAGTTTGTGATCAAACCAGGACAAATTTGGACAAACGAAGACAAGGGTTTTTTCCACAATAGAATGAATTACACAACCTAGAAATCGTTTGCTTGAATTCCTAATGGTCTGAGAGGAAATCGTGGTTCTTCAGAACCCTATTTTGGTAACTGCGTGAAAAAAAACGGTTTTTACAATTAATGTGCAGAGAATTACGGGTTTTGCTGGCAGTGAAGCAGATTTTGAGCGATTTTGTGAATCGATTTGAGCAATTTACCTAGTTCATTGACCATGGCCACTTGCCACGTATCAAGTGAACTGCACCTGTACATGTGGAAACACTGTTATAGCGGGGAAGGTATATACTTGCCCAGCCTATGCGATGCTCACAGAAACCTAGACTAGCGGATGATAAGAGAGATTATATCATAATCGAAATCAAACTTAGCAGCCGAATCATTTGCTACTGCTCCTGCTCCATCTGTTGGCAGCTTTTAGGGAGAACGTTATTCTACATATGCAACACCTTGGTAATCGGGATTTAATTACCGCGATGACAACCTCCTTTTTTTTATACACGCGTCTCGGCTTTAATGGGCAAGTTAGTTATCGAGTGCAAGAACCGAGATTATGAATTAGATTGCATGGAGTTTTCACTTGATTCAAATATCTATTGTTGTATAGAACTCTAGAATCTTTTTGGCATTATGTGAATATATTATTTAAGTTTATATAATACATTATTTGTTTTTATAAATGATGTATTTTATGTATTTTTCATTTATGCTTTTGAAATTCTCTGAATATGCTATTTAGATTTGTATAAACGATGAAAATTATTCACTATTGTCATTCTCAAAATGCACTTTCATGGTAGATCTTTTTACTTATTTAGTTGAAAAATAAGTTTGTTTCAGGAAATCTTACACAGATTTGACATTTGGAAGATTAATTTAAAAGAAAATTTGGTGGATTATATAAATGCTTATTAAATTCCTTAAGAGTTGGCAATTTCTTATTGTTGTATGCTTTTATAACATACTCATCTGCAGGACACAACAAATCTATAATGCCAAGCTTTTCGCCATGCACAAAAGTTAACTGACAAAAACAGGGAGTAAATTTACTTTTCATAGTTATTTCTTTACGAATGGATTGATATTAATATCATGATTGAGTCAATTTAAACACTTTGATTGTCCTTAATCTATTTTATTTGGTACGAAATTTTTGTGTAAGAATCATGAAGGAAATGGCCATTTCTTCTTGAACACACTTATGTTTTCTTTCTGCCAAGTTTTTTTTGCAGATTACAGGATAATGAAGTGATCATTAAGGAGATTAAATTGTGCGCACAATTGGTCTTCACAAGACTAAATTCATGAAAAATTCTAAAGACAAATCCAACTCCACAACCACTACCTTGCACCTCCCTTTTTGAAACAAATTTTGAATTCCACCAATTTTAAATCCATAAAGCATGACATTTCCATATCCATTTTTCACAGCAAGAGTTCTTATTCATACACCATGCATTTCCTTACATCCATTCTTTACAAGCTTATTGTCATTTTCTTTGTCATTACCATTCCCCTTCATTTCTGTTAATAAATCCTTGCTTCTATGGATATCATTGAGTCAAAGTCCTAGAGTCTAATTATCTTTGTAAAAAACACCTAGAGGCTTGCATGCCTTAATGGCAAGTACTCTTGCCAATGAACAATGGGAGTACATTAATATCCCTTGTTGTTGGATCTTGAGGTGCTCGACACGACAAATTTATTCGTACCTACAAAGATGTGTTAGGCATCCTGACTCCCATTGGAATCAATGGTGGGAGCTCTTATGTTGGCTAGGGGCATTCATTAACGGCCACTAAGTCAACAACTTCTTGCTATGTTCAACACCGACACATTTATTCACATAGTAAGACTTGTGCCATCGAGCGTTGAAGACTTGAAGACCCATATTTTGTAGCAGATGAACAAGATTTCCTTTCATAGTATTTCAGTTTGTAAATGACTTGAGGACAAGTCAATAAATAAGGCTGGGGGGGGGGGAATGTAACTTCTATATTTTATATACCTTCCAAGCCTTATACATTTTCAACCATATTCAGCAGACTCATCAGATTCATCAGACTATCCAACAGAAAATCCAGCAGCAGATACGACAATACAGATCCATCTTTCATTCACAACTTGCAGAAGAAGCTTCAGACCAGAATTGCAGCAGCTGAACATGCATGATTCATCCACTTCTTTAGGTAAGTAAGGTATGATGTTTTCTAACCTTTAATCTTGAAATTCTTTTTAGATGCTAAAATGATGATATTTGGAAAATATTCCACTATTTCACTATTCCCTTTCTCATTAAAAATGGCCAGAAACCATCAGTTGGGGGGGAATTTCACACTTCATTTCTTTCTCTCATTCATATTACATATTAACACACATAGTCTTCCGACAATAAAAACTACTACAAAATGATGAGCATATTAGATGACTTCGTAAAAATGATTGATCTCAACAAAGTAAATAATGATTGTAACACAAGAACCATTCATTAAAAAGAGATCTCAACAAAGGAAATAATGATTGTAACACAAGATGTTAGGCCCCTATACTCTTTCCAATTGTTGTGGTGTTGCTCTAAAGAAGGTGTTGCTCTTTGTATCCTCATAATGTGCTATCATTTCCTCCGTGAAAATTGACCACGTAACAAGTTTTTTACGAGAACAAAGCCCTTTATACCATAAAAATTGATCCGGTTCTAAATAAGAAGATGCAATACATACCTTTTGTAACAGTTGTACACCATGTAGATCAAAATATTGCTCCATCTGACGTATCCAATTTACCGGATCCTTGCCATCAAACTTCCTCATCTTGCTTTTTCTTGATTTTAGGAGCTCACTCTTGAAATACCTGTAACTGTGTACTTTCAGATCCTTAAGCTCTGAAACTATGACCTCTAATATTCCTCTGTGTCCTCTTTCCAATGCCACCAGTCTGACCCCAATTGGATTCTCCAATGAAGAGTTATGCCAAATCTCCCACGGTGACCTGATTATAGAC
>APFE030644040.1:0-10325 GCA_000404065.3 Pinus taeda | reverse complement strand
TTTTTATTTTTCATTTATTTTTTTTCAATGTTTCAATTTAATTTAATTATATTGATTCTTTTAAATTATTATTATCATAATTTTTTTGGATTAAATTATCATTTATATTTATTTGTCAATATTAATAACCATATTTTTATTTGAACATTTTTTTCTTGGCTTATTAAGATCATAAACATTCATCACTATTAGAATTATATCATTAATATAAAGAGAAAAATAATGATTAGAATTATATCATTAATATAAAGAGAAAAATAATGATTATAACTAAGGAAAAAAAGCTAAATGACCATTATTTTATTAAAATAAGTTTACCTATACAAATATATCCAAAACTAAATATAAATATATCCAATTATTAAAATAACTTTACCCATATAAATATATCCAAAACTTAATATAAATATATCCAAAACATCCAAAACTTAATGATGATGATCATTATTAAAATAAGTTTACTCATATAAATATATCCAAAACTAAATATAAATTTATCCAAAACTTACCGATGAAGACCGATGATGATTATTAAGGTGAGATGATGATGATTATGAAGGTGAGATGATGATGATTATTAAGGTGAGACCGATGAGGGAGGTCTATTAGGCCTTAAGAAAAGAAAGATATTAATTGAAACTACCATTATTTTATTAAAATAAAAACTACCATTATTTTATTAAAATAAGTTTACCTATATAAATATATCCAAAACTAAATATAAATATATCCAATAATTAATAAGTTTACCCATATAAATATATCCAAAACTAAATATAAATTTATCCAAAACTTAATGATGATGATGATTATTAAAATAAGGTTGGACTTTTGAGAGAAAATTTGGGAGCGCGGGAATTTGCGGAAGACCAAGGTTGAGGGTTTCTGCGCGGGAGTTTCTCCATGGACAGTCGCAGAGGAGTGAGCTCCACTCCATCCTTCCATCCTTTGGAGAGGTAGTGGTTAACAAGGGCAAGACAACTCCAGAATTAGAGGTAACTCGATGGAAGAAGGAGAAAACAGGGATAAGGAAAAAGTAAGTAACAAGGAGAAGAAAAAGGATGGCACAAAAGACAAGGAGGAAAATGACAAAGAACAGGGAACAACAGACAGGAAACAAAAGGGACCGTGTAAGCCCAAAGTTGAAATAACTCCCAGAGTAATCTTAAATAACCCAGAGCTGCAGGCCCACAGGGAGCACATGCAGACTTATGCAATCATATGCAAATTCATGGGACTATGGCCCATCGAAAAGGCTTTACAAACATGGATAAGATAAAAGGCTTTACAAACATGGATCAGATACTACTGGAAGCCAAAAGGGAGCATTGATCTTCATCTAGGCTCCAAGGGTTTTTTCACAGTGGTGTTTGCAAACATTGAGGACAAAGATAGAGTGTTTGAAGGTGGGCCCTACTTCTTTGCAGCAGTAGGGCTTGATATGCGGCCGTGGATGATGAACTTCGTGCCGGAGCGAGAAACCTTTACCTCAGTCCCGGTTTGGGTAAGACTCTATTTGTTACCTCTGGATTATTGGCAAATAGAATCACTAATAGCCATAGGCAATAAATTAGGGAGGTATGTCAAAACTTTTGAAGCCACAAGAAGGGGAAAATATACCTCCTTTGCTAGGATTTGTGTAGAGATGGACCTATCTGGAGCACTTCTGGACGAGGTCATATTGGAGGTTTATGATGAGGAATGGGTGCAGACGGTTGACTACGAGCATATTCCTTTTAGATGTAGAAAATGTCATGAACACGAGCACCTTCTTAGAGACTGCCCTCTCAGTAAGGCAGAGAACAAAATCATTCCTAACACATGAAAGAAACACATGGCTTTCACAAAGTAGCTCATAAAGGTAGAAATGGAAAAAAAGGGCCAAAACAACACCAAAGCGTAGACCAAAAAGTGAGGCCGAATCAGTTCCAAGTTCTTGAAGAGGAGGAAGATACAACAGTTGATAATCAAGTAATGAAGGATGGATATGATAAGCAGGACAAGGAAGAAGAACATGATCTAGAATAGGTAAAGGAAAAGCAGAAAGGGATCATGATGAGTGAATCAGAGATGGATATGGATCAGGAAATGACTCAGAGCGAGATGGAAATGCAAGACAATGAGTTGCAAGAGATTCTTGACAGAGAAAACCTAGATCTAGAAGGGTTCTTAACTAAGGGAACAACGGGTGGGGTAGAATCTCTACCACAAGAAGAATGCAATTGAATAAAGCAGTTATTCTTATGAAAAACTCGGGCAAAGGGCTTGGGTGAAGATAACAGCATGGAAAGACAGGGCAACCATGGAATGAAAGTAGTAAAATCAACTCTAGGATTAGCTCCAAGAAACCTGGGGAAAAAAGGGGCAGAAAAAAGCAGAACGAGCTATTAATGGAATGTGGAAAGCTCATGATAGACTCAGGTATGATGAAAGATCTAACCAGTTACTCCATTACCAATTTGTAATTATGAAGTTTACAACTTGGAACATCAGAGGTCTAGGAAGCAAAAGAAAGCAGAGAATACTAAATAATAGAATGAAGCAGGTAGCTCCGGATATTATTTTTTTCCAAGAAATGAAATGCTCTGTTCAAAAGATAAGACAAATTCATAGTAAATGGCTCAGCAGATATGAGCTTATAGAGGTCAAAGCAGAAAATACAGCAGGGGGTATCCTTATCCTCTGGAATCCCCAAAAAAATAGGTATTATTGATGCAGAGGCATCAAGGAATTATTTATCAGTTGTTATTCAACATGTATGTGATAGGGACACTTATCTTGTAACGAATGTTTATGGCCCTCAAAGGTTAGATGACAAAATCAGGTTTATTGATTCCTTAGTGGACCTTCGAAACAGATTTGCAGGGCTACCGTGGGTTATAGGAGGAGATTTCAACATGATTAGATCTCTCTCGTAGAAGAAAGGGGGTACAAGAGCACTAAACAAAGATTCCTCAGCTTTCCAATGTTTTTCAGAAAACATGAAGCTGGTGGACATGGAGACAAACAATGGCCTTTGCATATGGAACAACAAAAGAGGAGGGGATTCCCAGGTAGCTTCCAAGCTATATAGATTCATGATCTCTGAAGAGCTCATGCTTCTAGACAAGGAAATAATAGCAGATATTCTTCCTTTTGGAGGCTCAAATCACTAGCCGATTCAAATGGAGATCAAGGGCATTGGCATCCCAAGAAACAAACCGTTCAGATTTGAAAATATATGGCTGTCACACCCGAATTTCAACAACAACATTGAAAAATGGTGGGTTGAAGACCTGCAAATTCAGGGATCATCTATGTTCCTGCTACATAAAAGATTAAAGCACATCAAGCAGAAGCTAAAGGAATGGAACCAAAAGGAATTTGGCAATATTTTCACAAGTAAAAAAACTGTAGAAAACAAAATCCTAGAGCTCAATCAAGCTTTGATCAGGAATGACTTTGATAAAGACAAAAATGAGGAATGGCTTTGATAAAGACAATAATGATCAAACAGAGAAATATCAACAAGAATGGGAAATGCTATGCAAACAAGAAGAAATTTTTTGAAACAAAAATATAGGGTTCTATGGCTGAAAGAAGGAGAACATAATACCAATTTTTTTCACAGATCTACCATTGCGAACAGAACTCACAACAGAATCTCTTCGATCAAGGATGAAAATGGCCAAAATTATCAATCCCATGAGGAGATGGATGCAGTGTTAGTAAAGCATTTTCGGGACATTACCAAGGAAAACTTTTCAGAAAGAGAACCTTTCATTAAGAACTTAATTGAACACATACCTAAACTGGTATCTAGAGAGGACAATGGTAATCTCAACTGACTTGTAACTGAAAAGGAGATCAGTGAGGTCCTCAAGGAAATGCAAAATGGCAAGGCACCAGGGCCGGATGGATTTAATGTGGATTTCTTCAAAGCCTGTTGGAATATCGTTAAAAGGGATATTGTGGAGATTGTGGAAGCCTCCAGGCGGAACAAGACCATTTTGAAATTTCTCAATACCTCCTTTATTGCCCTTATTCCAAAACAGGATAATGCTCAAACACCAGAGAAATATAGGCCCATTGCTTTATACAATGTTGTCTACAAGATAATTTCCAAAGTTGTGGCTGACAAACTGAAACCCCTGCTACCCATGCTCATCTCCTGGGAAAAAACATGGTATGTAGAAGGAAGAAAAATTCTGGACAACATAATTCAAGCTCACGAGGTGGTTCACTTGTTAACATGGAACAAGAGAGCGGGCATGATCATGCAACTGGACATAGCCAAAGCATATGACAAAGTGAATTGGATATACATCAAAAAATTGCTCATAGCGTTTGGTTTTGATCATAATTGGGTTAGATGGGTCATGGCCCTGGTGACTTCTTCCAGATTTTCAATTTTAGTGAATGGCTCTCCTTTTGAACTTTTTCTCCCTTCCAGGGGTCTTAGACAGGGAGATCCGCTATCTCCTTTTCTCTTCATCCTCATGATGGAAGGGCTGCGGCGATCCATCAAGCATGCAAGAGCAATAGGAAGAATTCAAGGACTCCAACTTTCGGAGAATGGGCAAGTTCTGACTCATCAACAGTTTGTAGATGATACCATGTTATAGGGAATTCCCACAGTTAAAGAAGCACTAGCTTACAAATTTTTTTTGAATGACTTCGCGAAGGCTACAGGTATGGAAGTAAACCTTACCAAATCAAAAGTCTTTTTCTTTAACACTCATATTGCCATCTAGAGAAATGTCTCCAGAATTTTAGGCTTTCAAAGAGAATCCCTTCCCTCTAAGTATTTGGGAGTCCCTCTTACAACTAAACCTCGACACAAGAGTATATGGGATCCTTTAGCAACTAAAATGCAAGACAAGGTTAGGAAATGGACAAACAGATCTCTAAATTTAGCTAGTAGACTGGTTCTTACTAAAGTAGTTCTCCAAGCTATCCCAATCTTTATGCTATCAACCCTCCAAGCTCCAATAGGAGTCTTACAGCAATTTCAGAATATTCAACAAGATTTTCTTTGGGGCAAAGAGGAAACAAGGAAAAAATGGGCTTTAGTCTCATGGGAAAAGATATGCAAACCAAAGAACTGAGGAGGCCTAGGTTTGGACAATCTAGAGATTCTCAGCAACGCTCTAGGAGAAAAACTTTGGTGGATGTGGGTTAAGGATCCTAAAGCTCAATGGGAAAGCATCTGGAAGGAAAAATATGCCAATGCCTGGCCAGCTTCTGAAATCATACATATGACAGGAACAGTGAAAGGCTCCCCCATATGGAACAAGGCATGGGAGAATAGAGAAGTGGTACAAAAGAATAGTTTCTGGAAAATCAGAGAGGGAGATTTGGCACTTTTCTAGGAGGACAAATGGCAACAAGAACCTAATCTACTAAGGGAAGATTTTTTAGGCCTCAAGCAAGAGACTGACAATCAAGGATTAGTTAAGGTGAAATACTTTTGGGAGAATCCACATAAAGCAGGAAAGTGGAGAATTTGGAAAAAAATAGAGAGCAGAGAGGATAAGACCCTCAACAGTAAAGCTGAGTCCCTTAAGAGAATGCTGGATCAGAGCATAATTCTAGTAACGAAAGGGCAGGATCAACTGAGATGGGGTAACAAAAAAGAGGGCAACTTTAATATCAAGGAAGCTAAAGGTCTTCTCCTTGATCTGGAACCGCAAGCTCCAAATAAAACTTGGCAGAAGCTTTGGAGGCACAAAGGCTGGATGAAAATCAAACTCTTCATGTGGTTAGTTCACCACAGGAAAATTTTAACCTAGGACAACCTTAAAAAAAGGGGCATGCTGGGACCCTCCAGATGTTATCTCTGTGAGACCCAAGAGGAGACCATTGAGCATCTTCTCAACAGCTGTATTTTCATAGACAGGATATGGGATTTCTTTACCAACATCTTCAAACAGTATGATAGAGAAAAAGAAAGTATTGGTAACACTCTAAACAATTGGAGGAATAATTTTTCTGATAATGAAGTTCTCAATTCAGCTTGGGATCTCTTGTGACGTTTCATTATATGGAATGTGTGGAAAGAAGGGAACAAAAGAATATTCAAAGAGGTAGACTGCCTCTCTTAGCCTGGTGAAGCTGATTGTAAAACAAATTAAGAAGACAGTTGGTACCACTGTTAGGAATCTCCCCAAAAATCCTCCCTCAGTAGAAGAGTTAAGAATCCTACAAATGTTAGACATGCAGGGGCTTATTCCTCAAGGTCTAGACAAGAAAGCAAGCATGAGAGATGAGGTGGAGGAATTCTGGCATCCTCCCCCTGAAGGTTTTTTAAAGTACAACATTGATGGAGCTTCCAAAGGCAACCCAGGGGAGGCTGGCTTCGGGGGAGCTCTAAGGGATGAAACAGGTAGCATAATCACCCTCTTCCATGGACACTTAGGAAAAGCCACTAACAACATGGCAGAACTAATGGCTTTGGAACAATGCTTAGAATTTTTGATACAGAACAATTGCCAAAATGTCATAATAGAGGCGGATTCAGAGTTAGTCATAAACGCAGCTAGGAGAATCAATAATGGAACAGGGACGGAAAAGGTCACAAAACACTGAAGGTTAACTGGGGTTCTTCAGAGAATTCAAGTACATCTACAGGAACTTCGTACTCTTAGATTTATACATGTGAGAAGAAAGGCCAAAAAATTGGCAGACATTCTTGCCAACCAAGGTGTCAGCTACAAGGACAGTGCAATCTTATGGAGGTGGAACACAATGGCACAGAGCAACCTGAAAAAACTCTGTCATAACCAGGCGGAGGAATACAAAGAAGAGTATAGAAGCAAAATGATAGAAACCAACTAGTAATGACTAGAGGTCATAGGGTGGCTCAAGGTTGGACAAAAAGGTTCGTGATGGAAGATAAGCCTAGGTTAGCAATTAAGTTGACCACGATCAAGATTATTCTCAATGATGGGCGTCAGAGTTTCCCTAACCGCAGAAAGTTTCATCTCAAACTTCCGCATCACTTCAAGTGTTTGCATGTCAGCTGGTTCACATAACTTACATATCACATCTTTTTTCATCTATGCTCTTCTTCCAAATGCACTACCGACTTACGGCGTTTCCTTTGCAACATCTGGTGCAAATGCTAGTTTATATCTTATTTACTTCTCGAGGGGAATTAATTTTGTGTGGAATATAGGATACCCTATGCATACAAGAGCAATAATTTGGTGGTGAAGGTGGATGAAAGTAGCCACTATCCTTAGTATCTTGTTGTTTGATTATCATACCAAGGAGGCCAAACAAACATAGTTAGTGTGGATGTTGCTGAGGTAAACTTAATCGATGCTATTAGTTTGTGAATAAGGCATTCATACAATGATGGTAATGCAGCGATTTCCTATTTTGTATTTTCTACTAAAAAAATTTATGTTTGATTTGTCACTGGGTCTTACTCAAAATTGTTACAATTTGATTTCTCATAAATTGAGGATTAAAGGTATGCATATCTAAATGCATAAATCCCTTATTATTGTCTCTATCCATTGTTAGCCTTTTTTTTTTAACACAATGGTCTTTTTTTCTTAAATTTGGAATTTTTGTAAATGGAGTGAAGTTCCCATCAAGTTTGTGGTTACAACTTTAGATGGAGATTAGATTGGATTGGAACCACTTTTGACATTGTTAGATTTTATTAGGGTTTAATATAATATTTTGATTAGATATGTATTATTTTGTTTGATTAGAGGAATATTAATTTATATTATTTAATTTTTAGATGATATTGTTTAATCGCATGTATTATTAAGTTTATAAGATTATATTTTGTTTTCATTAAAATTATATTTTTTAGTTATAGATATATTGTTTTAAATTATATATTACACTATATATCAATGGCAATTCACTCCATAATGGCTTAATTTAAGACACCAACTTTCAAACAAACTTTAAAAAGTCATTTAAAAATATGATTATGTTCTTCCAAAATGTATGGACTAGTGCAAAGTTATCTTCACCTAATTAAATTTATGATTCAGAAATTTTGGACATATGTCATACTTTAATATTATTTATATTTTATAAACGAAGGGGTTTCATTTTATTATTATAAACTATTTGTCCTATAACAATTCTTGGAAGGATATAAACAATATTTTACACAAAAGCTAGTGCCTCTTAGTAAGTTGTTGCAAAACTTCAATAGAAATGGATTTTGTAGAAAAATAGAAAAACTTCGAGATTAGATTTTAATGGTATGGGTTGAAGATTCCTAACTACTCTACTAAACATTTTCTTGATGATCAATGCTACAATGTTTTTCATATGTAAAAATGTAGCTTTAATATCTCTCAAAAAAAATAATATGAAGTTTAATGACAAACCTATTTTGAAAAGCACAAGATAAATGTCTATAACTATATAAATTGATGCAAAAATTTATATGGATTAATTTTCAAAGACTTGTAGAACTAATATATGTATCTTTAATTTTTTTAAAAATATGTATATAAGTATTTTTTTAATCATTCTATAGTGTCAATGTCATTTTAACAACATATACCCTTTCATCTACTTCAATAATTGCACTTTGATTGCTTTCTTCTTCATAATAGGTTACTCATTAATTGAAAACTTAAATATATATATATATATATAATTGCTTAAAAAAAGATGGTACACAAACTCCACCCATTTAATATCATATGCCTCCAAATTATGCTCTCATTTACAATCTATAACTTCCTAAATTTCCAATTTTAAGATGACACTTTATCATCTTCATACTCTCCCTAGATACTATGTGTTTTGCTAAATTTGGAACTATAGCTAAATTAAAAATGAAACATATAGCTAAATTAAAAATAAAACAAGTAAATATGGCATATGCAAACACATTGCATGCATATGTTTTAATCAAAATATGCTTGCTTTTGAATTGTATTAATATGCCTCTGTTAATAAATAGAATCAATCATGCACATGAAACTAACATATACAATGACACTATTAAAGGAGAATATGCTCATCTCTACTATGACACTATTAAAGGAGAACATATACAATGTAACACGTAAAATTAATATTTTCAACTCATTAAATAAATAATAAATGTTTTATGTTGATGGAGTTAGAGCCATATATTAATGGATAAAGACCACGAGTGGAATTTTGCTACAGAAATAATGTTAACTAATGTTAGGGCCAATTGGCCATGTTTATTTTTGTCGCATGGGACATTTAGTGTTGGGCTTGTTTTATACCCTCATTTTATGTTCCCATTGTAAGATTATATTCCATACCAATTTGTTCATTTTTTACCTATACAAAATTTTGGTTGTATTCTTAAGAAAAAAAATATTCCATGCTAGTTCAATCCAAGTTTTCAATATAAGATTATGTTCCATGCTAATTTGTCCATTTTCTATGTATACTATGTTTTGGTTGTAGCATTAAGGGAGAAAAAATCATAACATTCATGAGTTGTTGAAAATTTTCATTTTGGAGATTTGTGAGATTATAAACCAAAAATCAAGATTAGAGGCAACTTCAAGGAAATTAGATGTCTAACAAATATTTCTCTCACATATCTCTACAATAGCTTACAATAGACAAAAATTTACAAAAGAAAATGAAAAAATTATACAAGAGTATACACTAGATAAATACATATAATGATATAGTGAGAAAAATAAACTATAGATAACTTTATAACAAACAAGAAAAAACCATTTAATAATTATTTAATGGAAAATCCAATTAATTAAAAAAAAATAGATAATTAGAAATACTAGTTAATAGAGAACATGACAATTCTACAGTAGATAAGGAGACTACAAGAGAAAACAATAGAGAACAAGAATAATAGGAAAATAATAGAGAAAAAGAACAATAAATAAAATAGAGAAAATAAGAAAAAAACAAGTTACTAACAATAGAGAATAAGGCATTAACATGTGTTCATGTCGTAGATTGTCACAGGAGGCTCAGCATTACTAGGGATTTTCGTAGACTTGCCCTTAGTGTTGAGATTGCAACAAGATGATGGAGCTTAGTGAAAAGAGTCGCCTTCACTAGGTGGGCCTGCAGGCAAATTATGGTGCAAAGTCTATTTTTAGACTATGTCTATTTTTAGACATATGGATCATGTCTATGAGTTGCAGAATGTTGTTTATGGATGATTGGTCAAGTTGGAAAAAATAGATGGACTTCTATTTTTAGACAACAGCGGTGACACTGTCAAGTCTAATTATAGAGCAGTCAAATATCATTAGCTTATAATAATATTTAGACTATAAACTTTATCTTATTCTCTTGGAGCACTTCAGTTTGAGCTACAGATGTGGCACATGCAGCTGTCAAAAGGA
>APFE030644028.1:0-10039 GCA_000404065.3 Pinus taeda | reverse complement strand
CTACCCTAGGCCTTTGTGCACTCAGCGGAAATGCCCTCTTCCTATAATAAGATTATTGCTCTTAACTCCTTCACAGACTCATCAATGACTCCACTTAACTGAGTTGACCCTCTTAGACTCCTCTAAGACCTCATTTTTATACAATCCTATGGTCCACGGACCAAGGGAAGATCTCATCAAGCCTACAAAACCTATCTAGAATAATGGTAGAAAGCCATTCTGACTCTTGATATCTTCATGCTCCGCGACCACAAAATGCAAAGACTTTACATTTCTTAATACAAAATATGGGCCGTGTGCCCCAAAACTTGGGTTTTAACCCCAACATTAACCCAGGGACCCGTTCCCAACATGAAAATGGAACAATTTGTTGACTTGATGGGCCCTGACCTAGGTTCAATGTTTACTCAGCCAAGAAAATCCCTACACTACTCGCCCTTTCGGCATGAATCCATGGAGTGTGGACTGAAGTCTCACCCGAAGCAGTATGGGGGTATGCAAGAATCAAGTTTTTGCACCTTGAGATGGTTGTGATGTTAGTTTTATACCTTAACCCTAGCTTCACGCAGATCGATAAACCTTTAGGGCTTATTGATTTACTTCTATATTAGTCTTTCAGAACCTCTGCGAAGGTATGCGATCATCACTTGTGTAACCCTAACAAGCATTCTAAGTACTTACGTGCCTTTGTAACTACTTTGTTGTATAGTTCTCTGAATTATCTTAAGTGGTTGCCAATTCTATAATCCATTTTCGATTATCTTTGCATGAACATATATCTCTACTTATGTTCATATAATAGAGGAAAACATATAGATTCATGCAAAAATTTAGCAATAAAACATAAACCCAGTGCTTAACATAACATAATTGCATGCAATTGATAGAAGTAAAATACACAATAATTTCATAATACTCTTCTTTATTGATGATTCAGATGTTCAGTACAGACTCTGACTACCCCGTGCACACAACTACAGGGGTCCTTGCACTCAACTGTGGACTTCTACCCTAGGCCTCTATGCACTTAGCTACAGAGCTTTCTTCCTACACTAAGACTCTCACTCTTAGCTCCTTTACAAACTTATCAGTGATTCCACTTAACTGAACTAACCCCATTAGACTCCTCTAAGACCTCCTTTTTATACAATCTCATGATTTGCGGACCAAGGGCAGATCTCATCAAGCTGACACAACCTATCTAGACTAAAGGTGGAAACCCTTTTTTACTCTTGATATCTTCACACTCCACAACAACAAAATGCAGAGACTTTACATTTCTTTATACAAAATTTGGGCCCTTTACCCGAAAACTAATTTTTAATTTAATTAAAACCTAATAATACATATAGTTAAATATATAATTTTAATTTCTATAACACAATGAATATTAAGTTATAGTTAGTCTTATATTATAATATATATATTATACTTACTATATATATATATTATATAGAGAGAGAGAGAGAGAATATTTTTATTTATAATTGTATGCTTATTAATTAGTTTTATTTAATTTTTATTTGTTTATTAATTATAGGTTCTAAAATATCACAATTATGAATCTAACTTATTATTCCCTAATAGAGGTGCCTTTAATGTTCTACATGAGGGTCATTTAGAATTATGGGTATGCGAGCGAAAATAGTGGTGAAGGGGAAGGTGCCTATGTGGATTTGTACCCACGTAGACACTTGTCTAATTTAATGCCACCCAAGTGTGGTGGTTATATTGTCTACATTCTCAACCACAACTTATTTTGTCAAATCACTTTAAATGTAGGAAGGTGGTGGGAGAAGGGAATTTGTCTAACATTCTCCTATTTCATAGTCATTGACTTCTGAAATTGATCACGGATTAATTGCACATGAATTTGGTGTTTAATGTGGGTAATAACATCTGTGACAGTGCACATACCTGTCCCTTCTTGGCTCTTGATTGTCCGGGTGGTCTCTTCAACCCTTTTGATACACATGTCATAAGTTCTCCCTATAAAGAATGGAATCTCGCCCTAGGGTGGCAGATTTTCTATGACAAGGAGATTTTCGTTCGTGGGTAGATTTTCTACAATGTCATTAGGTTTGCAGTCATTTTCTGTAATTCATTATGGCTCCCCACTTTTTGTGCTCTACGAACTTGGTGAAGGTTCGTTGTTATATTTACATCCATTGTGCTTGAGTGTTCATAGTCATTTCAATGTTTCCTATATATCGTTTTGGTTTGGTAGTATGGATGATTTTTACACGTGCCCATGTTCTTCATCCTATTTTTACATAACGCAATGACATGCCCTTCATTCAACTTTAGCCCCCTCCCAAATTGCTAAATCTTTAGATGTCCCGTTCAATTGTTTGATCCTTTTATGTGGTGTCTCGTACCCACCCACATTTTCCATTTGGTTCTGAAAAAATCATAGGTCTAATCTTCCTAACAATATTTTGCACAATCTCTATATGCCTTCCCTACCAACAACATTAGTGTTCTCAAGAAGAATACCTACAATAGTATGTAAGGCCAATCACCCTTTTAGTGGTTGACAACGCCTTTCTAACATGGCCTTTTCACTCAGATTCCAATTCCTATCTACCTATATTTTCATCTCGCCATTATTATAAACCACATGTTCCATTGTGGGTCACACCAATTATGTATGGTCATTCACTAGTTTGGTCATCTTTGGTTATTATAAGTACTTTCATGGTTTTGAGGCTGCCTCAAGGTAGTTGTCAGGGTGGTGCGACAAGAGCATCCACTTCTTGATGTTAGTGTTTATTTGGCTAGAACTCTGTCACTTACCATTTTGAATCTATTCCACCTAAAGTGAGGAACAATATCCTTCCACTAGGAGCAAGGGAATTTGTTGGGAAACCATATTTCTTTAATATTGAAATTATTGGAAACACCTTCAGGTGGACTCCTGAACTTAAGAAGTTTCGGAAACAAACAAAGACTTCACTTTCTCCATTCAGTGGCTTTACACTATCAACTCGAAACCAAGGCAACTCCAATGCTAGTTGTCAAGTCATAATATTAGACTAATAGTCTATTATGTCACTTGGTCACTCACTTTTGTATGTGCTATGTTTAGTTCTCTTATGTTCTATGGTCATCCATATGTCTTAGAATTCTATATATGAACATTGTTTGGTTAGAATTCCCACTAAGCATTAATGCAAGTAATTGTCAATAGCTACATAATTAAACAATTTCCATGTATTTTTTGATGTCCTTTTTGGCTAAACCTCAATGAAAGAATAATGGTTGCTAAATCCAACTGCCTAGGAGACCCACAAAATTTTGGGAAAACATTTTCTCTTGAAGTCTTTATTTAAGTTTTTAACTCATAAAAAATATAATCTAAAACACTTCTCTTAAATTTTGTAAATACAAAACTAAAATTGTAAAATAAATAAATATTCATTCATTTATTTATTTTAATGATGTGAATAACCACCATCATTATTAAAACATTACAAAATAAAAATTATATAAAACTTTAAACTTATGATAAACGAAAATAGTTATAATGATTCACTGGTGAAATTCAGATTAATCAGATTAATCGATTAAATCATCCTCCACTTAGATAGAAACTGAACGAACCACATATTAGAATACCACAAAATTAAATTAAAGTAGTTTTATTGTTTTGAGACCACACATTTTAGATGCAAAGACAAGATCAAATAGCGATCAATTTCAATATTTTTCCTTTCCGAATTTAAATAACTTCTAATTTATACAGGAATTTTGTATAAATTCCACTAAAACATTTATAAACTCAGCTAAAACATCAGCTCAATTCAACTAAAACATTTATAAACTCAGCTAAAACATCAGCTAAATTCAACTAAAACATTTATAAATTGAGCTAAAACAGTTATAAACTCAGCTAAAACATCATGATTCAGACGAGTGATAAACATGTGTGAGATGGTTCACTATCATGCAGTTATTTACGGATACGGTCCCCCTTCAAACCTTCTAGGAAGCTGTCAATGTTTATATCAGAAGATCCTCCTCTTCGCACCGCAGTCCTCGCACTGTCTCTTAGAGCCTCGACATTTTTCTTTACCTCCGTCCCTTCCTCACTGAACAATTTTCTGATAGTTCTGGATATCTCTTTCCTTAGTATCAGTCCTTTCCCACCGCTCAATCTGTATCCAATTTTCCATTCATCCGCCATGAGCTTGCTGTTGGTGAATTGATCCGCCCAAAATGGAAAACCTACCATGGGAACTCCACCAGCTATGCTTTCAAGCATTGAGTTCCATCCGCAATGAGTAACGAATCCCGCAACGGACGGATGGGATAACACTTGCAGCTGATTGCACCATGGAACAACAAGCCCCTGCCCTTTTATCTCATCCAGAAAACCGTGGGGTAAGCAGTCTGAGACTGTTGAAGAGACTATGTCCGGACGAAGAGCCCAGAGGAAAAACTGCCCGCTGTCCTTCAAACCCATTGCTATTTCCTCCAGCTAAGCTTTAGTGACAAAAACCATACTCCCAAAGGAAACGTATAGAACGGAACGATTAGGCTTTGCATCCAGCCACTTGGAACAGTCATATTCTGTCCAAGTGCTCGTTCCAACTCTCATGTCCTTGGAATGTTCACCGTTCAAAAAACCCGAGGGAAGCAACGGACCAACATGCAGTACCGGAGGGTTCAAGTTCAATTCCTTTCTTTCGAGATCGTCAAAAGAATTGCCAAGAACCCAATCTGCTTCACGACATGCCTGAAAGGACCTATGAATCAGATCAAGAATGGCCCGTGACTCGGGGTCCGATTGACGTATGAAGCACGGAAGATCTCTGGCTTCTAAGTTTGGTACGCCGGGAATAAAATCAATCGAAATGCTGCCCTCATCAGCTGCAGATAAATCGACTGTTGATAATTAAGATCCAAAATAAAATTAAGCAAAATGCCTACTAATGAATACCTGCGCAAATATATCTGCAAGCTGGATTTCAAACCTTACCGGTTCCTTCATAAAGATTGCAACGGAGATCCTCAAGCAGATGTGCGTGATAGTGGATCGAATAAAGAAAGGTAGGCTGTGTCCAAAACAAAATCCAGGGAACACCTAATTTCTTTGTGACTTCACATGACCATGGAAGTGAACTATCAGCTATGACACAAGAAATTGCCGGCCCTGTCTTGTTGAGATTTTGAAGGAGTCGTTCCAACTCTCCTGCCATATTATCTACAGAGCGCATAAAATCGATCAATCTGGCTGCCCGATCGAAATCCAGAGGTAATCCATCAGAGATTTGAACAGAGCGAATATCAAGACCAACATTAAGCGCTTCATTCTCAAGAGGGTAGTCTTGTTTAGCACTGTGATTGTTAGCCTTAGTGATCCGCTGGTGCCTGTGGTGCGTGTTAACGAACGTGACTGTAACACCTTTAGAAGCAAGTTTCTTGGCCAAGTGCATCATGGGATTTATGTGACCTTGCGCTGGGTATGGAAACAGGAGGGCATGCAAGGATTCCGGATTGCGAGCCATTGATTGTTCCATTGTGAACTTCAACGTTCCTCGGCTACGGACTAATTAACTCACACTCACATGTATTGTAATATAAGGATTCGGCGGAGTTAGTTTAGCGGTCGCTTTCTTATTGACCACACGGCTAACTTAGTGACCACGGCTAACTTATTGACCACACGGCTTTCTTAGTGACCACGGCTAACTTTGATTGGATGCTTAGAGCGCAGCAGTGGCGTGCATTGAATCCGAAAACGTTGAAAAGCGAAAACCGTGAGGTCCAAGTAAAGTAAAGTAACGACGCTGCCGCTAGAAAAAATTAAAATATGATTCACATGCGCCAATTAACAAATATTCAGCGTACGTATATCGTTGGTCGTTTCGATGTTGTTATTCTCGTGCATTACTAGCTCATTTTAAGATATCTTAATCAAGTCAAGTCTACAAGAATAGAGTAGCTAGTATTTTAGAATGCAAATTTAAACATGATGTACTATGTTTGTTTGTTTTATTCATTTTGTTTATGTGATAACCATAAAGGGATATTTAATGAGAAAAATATTAACACCATAAAGGGATATTTAATGAGAAAAATATTAAGTGAATTATTAATTTAGTGTATGGTGTTATAATATTTATATTTGAGAATGTTTCTATAAAAATAAAAATATATCTGAATAAAATGATATTCAATAAGTACGTTGAAACTATAAAGTAATATGTTGTTTCAAAATATTTGTATAAAATTTTAAAATTGTATATTCATTTAAATAATTTAATATAAATATTATTTATTTTTAAATGTGTAATTTTAAAGTTTATTTTTCTAACTTATAAACATGGTCTAATATTGATAATGATGGAAAGGGTATGATAGGTAAGAAATCTGTCAAAATGGTTTATTAGAAAGTTTATTTTATTTTTTTTCTATTTTTTATTTAACAAAATTATATTTTAGATCTAAGAGTTTTGTGATCCATAATATAGATATAAGTCTTTCGGATTAATCACATCGTTAGGATATGGTCCAGGTTTTGAACCAACCATTTGGTCGACGTTTTGAACCAACTAATATGGTTCATCCTCACCACAAGGTGAGAAATCAATTGATCTGAGTGAATAAATAGCATGGACTCATCATTGCCCAGAGTTGTTAATTTGTTAAATTGTTTAATAATTTAGTAAGAAACTAGTTTTTATATAATAATTGAATATTTCATCTCGATAATATAGATTGATTATTTAATAATATTAAAATTTATAATAATATTATCTAAAATAATTAATTTTTATAGTTTGTTAGGGTTTGCTTAATCAAATAGTTTAATATTCAGATTGAAACTAGCTTTTATGTAGTAATTAAATATTCTATCTCGATATCATAAATAGATTATTTAATAATTACGCCGTAAGGTTTTCCCTCCGAAATTAACTCCCCTCTTGTCACACCTGTCTTCCTATAATCTGTCTGATTGAAATGTTAGACGATTCAAATAATTGCTATTGTTGGATTAAACTTATAGTTATAACTGAAACCATACAGAGGATGATGCCCCTCCTCAGAAACCCAGCGTAGTCGATGCTCGATGCCCCTCTTCGGAACCCAACTCTTTCCCTGTTAAAGGAAACATTCTTGCTCAATGCCCCTCCTTGGAAACCCAAATCAATGGAGTCCAAACCCTCATTTCAGTAGTCCTCGCAACAAGAAGAAAAAGTCTCAGGAAGAGGATATTGACAATTGGCTCTATTCTCCTTCTACTGCCATTGCTGGAGAGAACTATCATTGTAATTTTAGTGGGAAAACATCTAATGGGCCAGTGAAAAGCTCTGGTGGGTCTCTGAAATCCAATATTTTAGAAACACCTTCGTTGGCTAATGCCTCTGGGATTCATTCATCTAAATCTATGAGATGTGTTGCTAACTACCCAGATTGGTGTTCGGTCAATTTCAAAGGCTCAACCCTGCAAATTCAATGTTGCAAAGAGGCATGATCGCCCTGAGAAGGAACCTGCTGAATGAAAATGTAGTGAAAGGAAAGGAGATGGAAATATATCTAGAAAATGTGCTTATGTTGCTTATGGTGAACAAATTGGTTTTTTTTCTAGATTCAGGATCGCATGGCTACCTGTTTTGTATAGTAGTGAATTTATTTTAGTTATATGTTTTAATTATGTAGTTATTTTAGTGAATTAATTATGTAGCTATTTTAGTTACTATGTTTTAATTATAAATGTAATGTTTTAATCCAAAATTGAAAATATTTGTCTCAGGAATTACGAATCATTATGAATCCAAAAATATCATTATTCTCTTATATAATTATATTATTCTATTTCTTTCAAAAAAAAATGTTTAAACCATTCTCAATTATATTGAGTAATTAATTAGATTAATTATGAGTAATTTAAATATATTTACAAATAATATAGACTTATTCATAAAGTAATATGAATACAAAGAAAATATTGATATGCAAACAACAATCATAATTACTTGTGAATTATGACTAAGTAGTGTATTTTGCATATCATCGATGTAGGCAAAGTGCGTAGTAAATAACCAAAGGAGAAGAACCTGAAGAAAACCTCAAAAACATGTCGGAGTGGTTTTTAAATAGTGTAAGCGGATTATTGGGTAGAGGAAGAATGGTAAGTGGTATCGGAGGGCGAGCACCTGATTCCACTTAGTGTTTAACACGTAGCAGTGAGAGGAGTGGGGAAACCGCTTTATCGGCCATGAGCTACACCAAATTATCAGAGACAGCCATGAGAGCATGGAAACAATTAAAAACGCAATCACTAAGAAAGTGTTTCTCCAATGCTGAAACCTGAAAAAATAGTAGGGAATAATTTAATCAGACACGAACAACACCAAATTATCAGAGACAGACACGATAGCATGGAAACAATTAAAAACACAACCATAGAGAAAGCGTTTTTCTAATGCTGAAACCTGAAAAGATAGTAGGTAGAGAAAAGCAAGGCTATGAAATATTTTTCACCTTTTTTACCAGATAGAAGCCAAGAGAAGGTAGCATTCTAGTTATCCTTCAACAATTCCAACAACCTTAAGTGCTAACAAAAATGCATCCACAGAGCGTTTGATTATAATATATGGATTGGGCTTGATGACAATTTGAAACACTCAAGATTGAGTGGCACTATTAATCTATTGGGCGTGGAGTGGGCGGGTTATTTCCATTGCGGATTAATGGAACGATGGGTGGAATGGTGAAATTGATGGACATGTGTTCTTTGGAAAAAACAGTTGGAAAATGGTTGAAGACGCTTAAGTTTAAGAATATGAATAGACATACGTTTCAGAATCGGGTTTGAATATATGTTTTATTATTTGTTTTAAATAAACAGTTGGAAAATGGTTGAAGACGCTTAAGTTTAAGAATATGAATAGACATACGTTTCAGAATCGGGTTTGAATATATGTTTTATTATTTGTTTTAAATATATTTCCCAGAGCTGAAAAACCACTTAGCAAATGGTTGAAGAGGCATAAGTTAAATAATGTAAATAGACATACGTTTTAGAATCAATGCCACTTGGAATATATATTTTATAATTTTTTTAAATACATTTCTCACTAATCAACATACATGGTTATCAATAAGAGGCACAATAAATTTTTAATCATGCTTTGTAAAAAATTAATTTCAGTATGGTTTAAACATGTGATCTACACATGCAAGAAAGTTACTGTTATGAATTCGATTCATTGATTTAGTGACGACTACAAGAATATACTCGCATCTTTCAATTCAGGCCATCCGATCAAAAATATTAATTAAGAAAATGATTAAGTTGTCGATTCCAATAGGAGGGACGCCTATGAACATGAAAATATGATTCATATGTGCCAATTAACAAATATTTAGTGTACGTATATTGTTGGTTATTTCGATGTTATTATTCTCGTGCATTACTAGATAACTTTAAGATATCTTAATCAACAATATAAATATCGCTAGGCAATATCTTTAAGATATCTTAATCAAATTAAGTCCATCTGCGAACAAATATTTCATGATCATCAGTTTACGAGCACATCTGTTTGCATGCATCGTCTCTTTGTCCGTTGGTGAACCTATCCTTCTACATGTTCTCTCTTTGTTCATCCCATAATTGCGCCATGTTTGCTTGTGTACCTGTGTTTGTAGTCACTCATGATGAGATGCCATCAAATCCATAAACCTCCTAGTCTACCATGATGCATGATCATTTTGGATGCAGATGATCGGGAGAGGTGAAAATGTTGTGAGGCGGGATGGAAGCTCTGGGTACTGCTAATGAAAGCTGTGTATGAGTCTGTGGGTGATGAAGATGGGTAACCCAAATTGAAAGTGACTGTCCATTGGGTCTAGCTCAACTGGAGGAAAAAATTACACAGTTTTTGAGCAACCCATTGACTATCATATTAGAAATGTCATTCCATTGAATCTTGTTTCCTTCGAAGTCGATTTCCAACCTTATAACAAAAGAGGTTTTTTCTTGTTATGAAGCAGCAAAGGATTCAACATTCACATGAGCCCTTGAATA
>APFE030644003.1:0-26404 GCA_000404065.3 Pinus taeda | reverse complement strand
ACACGCTTTAAGTTTCTATTCTACCTGTTAAATTTATCACATAAATTGATGAGGCATGGAAATTTTTTCCAAAATAAAATGGATTTACCCTTTATGGCTTGACATCCCCTCCTGAACTCCTCACGGTAAGCAAGTGGTATCAAGATCGTTGGCAATCCTCCGATAGCTAAAATTGCTTCACATCTATTTCATAATGAGGAGGAAATATCTCCAAATAAAACTGCAATTCTACTGTGTCGTGCATGTATAGATAAAAGATAAACTAACCAACGAAAACTAACAAAAGAATTTCTCAATATCTGGAACCTGCGCTTTAGCAGTGTCCAGGCACATACCAAGCAAGAGTTTTAATGGTTTTAGATTATCCATTGAATAGAAAAAATTTCGATCGTTTTGGGGCCACTCTAGACAGGCAACTTCCTAGTTCCTATACCCCAAATCGCAAAGGTAAAACAAACCTTAAAAAGGATTGAAGAATAGGTTTGCCTCAGCAAGGGTTTCTGCCTCTGCTATGATACTCCAGAAAATATAGAAACACGCAGTAGCATCTCCATCGCCATTACCATCGCCATTGACTTCAGCATGAAAGGGGTTTCATTCCTCCGGTCTGATACCCCAGAAAGTATACAGAGACACAGCGGCATCTGCATCAACAATAGCATGGCCATTGATATTAACATGACGTTGCTCCTTATCAAATATCCGACCAGACTCATCATCCTCATGAAATAACTAGGTTGGAAGGTGATGGTGATTTCCATTCATTGGAATCCTTAAAGACCATCACATAACCCTATCACATGGCACTATATAGGGAAAGATGGCCAAGAATACCGTTATAATTTTCAAAAACCAAGTTCAAGAAAACAAAAGAAAAAAACATTCTAATTCGAATCAGCTCTGAAAAAATTGAAAAAAAAAGAGGGCGACCGTTTATTTTGAACCCGAAAACCAACGGTCCAGTTTGAATCAGTTCTTAAGAATCTTTCAAAAAAAAAGCTTAGCACTCTCGTTTGAAAAAGCAAACAGCCAACTGTCCATTTCAAAAAAAAGCAAATGATTCAACTTCTTTAATTGATATCCACATAAAAGGAAAAGCGAAAAACATTAACTATTCTAACGAATTCAAAATGTCAAAGCTAACACACCCACACATTTAGGCTCCTCAAAAAATATTCTGATATATATTAAGTCAACTACATTTCAAAGATTGAAAATGAAATCTCAAGATAGAAAGCAAACAACTATCTAGTTTTCAACGAAAACATTTCTATGTGAAAACGAATTACATTTTTAAAATTAAAAATCAAATCTCAGAATACGATAAATAGAGAGATAAAGAATCAAGGGTTTAATACTCTTTATAGAACACATAAAAATTAAATGACTTATAAAATAAATATATAGTCATGAGAAGCATGAATACACTACTTTTCTCATGAATACACTACTTTACAGAGCATTCTATATAATTAATATTTTTAAAGAAAAATGATATAGATTAATCAAATTCGAACTTTATTTTATATTATTATTAAATATAATAATAAATAATTATGCTAATAATCAAAATCTTGATTTATAAGTTTATGGTCAACTCTTATCAACTCTTAGAATTTGTGATTAATTGCAATCAACTGTCAAAATTAAATGCGAAGTTCCAATAGCACAATGAGAGATATGTGCATGTGGTTGAAACCCTACAATCGTACTCATGAACCTGCGTGCCTCTAGTTGCAATAAAAAATACATTTTAGCATCCCTGTGACTGAGAACCAAAACCGTAATGAGATGTGTGAGCTTCGAACCCTGCCAATTCGGACCTAAACCGTAATGAGATGTGTGAGCTTCGAACCCTGCCATTTCGGACCTGTACAAACAAATCTCCATGAACTACCTCAAACCTGTGAGAACCAATCCAAAGAAGAAAGAATGATTGATAATATCAAAATGAGGGTCACTTGACTTGTATTTATAGCCTTCCAAGGGTTTCCAAATTTCGTTTGGGCCAACCTAAACTTTTTGTGCACATGGGGATTTCCACGTTAAAACATATTTTTCCTTAACCAAATTAAATTCTTTCAAGGGCTAGTAGAGGTCTTCCTTGATGAGGAGGATTGGTAAAAGGAGGGAATTTTTCGCTAAGCTACCAAAGTTAACGCCCCCTCTCAGTTAGGGAGAAATTATTGATTGCAATCATATAAGAAATATCTCGTCATCGTCAAATATCGTCACTGCATATCTCGGCTCATCTCTACTCATGTGATCAATTGTGCTCATCTATGATCATTTTCCCATTTCTGCTTATGTCACTCTGCTCATATGTTGAGCATTCTTGAACCTAAGAGAAGATGAATATGACATTGGATGGGAGTCCAAGCTACCACCCTCTATTCATCGAGTGTGAAAATTTCACTACTTAAATCCTATTACAACAACTACAAATTAGTTTTCTAATTGTAAATTTAATAATTTATCTAGTACGACAAATACCACATAGTTCAGACTGTAGCCTTCACAAATAAACTGCAGAAGAAAATAGCATTGGAAACTCAGAAAATACAAGAACACACACATAAAAATTAACACATCTATTTTTGGACAAACGCCCCTAAAAAATCCCAACTTTGGAAAATTGGTGCAGCAGTGAAAAATTATGAGTCCAATCTAGATGTATAAAATTGGGAATCCTCTACAAAAAATACTAGAAAAGATATCTTAAGGGAAATTACCCTCTCTCCAAGTAATCTCAACACTTGATTTCTATTGAAAAGCAAGTCATCCAACAAGGCCAACATAGGATTTGCATCAACCTGAAGCTACCTACCAAACATTTTGTCTGAATTGTATGCTAATCAAGCCATATTGCTTGTTGTTGATAGGGGAGAATGCTTCTACAACACTCTAGAATCACTTCCTAACCTTTGGAACTAAGGACATCTTCTCCTTTAGAAAAAAATGAATTTCCCTTTGAGCGTCTGTGTTTCCTCTGCGCAGCCTCCTGCAGAAATCTTGAGTTTTCTCTCCAATGTACTGCATCGTATCTTGAAAACTTCCTCTCACCTCACTGTCTCTGCCCCTCATTGTCTTTGCTTCCTTCTATGTGTTTCCAACAATTGCTTCTACTCTCTAGAAATGGAACTTCCTAATAGAATTAACCTCCACAAGTGTCTCAAGTGTGTTCACCATTTACCGATTGGCTTATTCTTATAATCCTCTATTCGAGAACCAACAGTCAATATTAAAACTTAATCAAGGGCGAAGATTAGTTACTATTCAATTTGTGTGAGTTTCTAGATAATTCAAACCTTATCTCAATTTATTCTAACTAATTAACTAGTTTTCCTAAGTTTGACTTAGGAAACACTAAAAAATAGGCTAATAATATAATTGAGACACTTCTTGGTGGAATTTCCAAAAATGACTTATGGGTTATGGAGAACCCCTATATTCTAGCCTCTCCACAAAGTTTCGATACTATAACACCTCTAGTGCTAAAAATAATAACACTCCCTCTTAGTGGTGAAGGTGTTATAGTGTCATAGTGCTTTAAGACCCTGTCTCTATATCACCCTCTTCCAAGCTATGGATTTTTGGCCACTCTGAATGCCTTCCACTTCCCACCAACCACTAAACAACTATGATGTTGCATCTATGCTACTGCTGACACTTCTTCCATCTCTACATCTGCACTGCAACTCCCTCTCATTTTTAGTGGTTGTAAATGCAACAACTGCAACTGGGAAGCATCCAAAATATTGAATCATCTATGTATAATGCATTTGTCTCTTGATTGCTAACTACTACTAGCATCTGCATTTTCTACGAAATAACTTGTGCTACTCCTTGCTCTAGATTACGCCATTTTGCACTGCATTATGCTCCTCAACACCTAAATACTACTAGTCTGCAACTGTCATCCTAGAATTTCATTGCATCAACTAGAACTAATCCATCCTGCTACTGAATATGGTGGTCCCCTGTATCAAGGTAATGATCTGTGAGGGAGAAACCTCAATGGACGTCGCCTATGTCTGCAATCTCTAGGACTACAACTCCAGGTCACCCCACCTCACTCTTAGAGTTATGGTTATCATAATAGCAAAGTCCTCCTCCAACCTAGAGGACAACTTGTCTATCTTGGCCCATGCTACCGCTTTTTGCTGCTTATCCTACTTTTCCCTCTTCTTGAGAGGACACTACATACTTTAGTGATCGAATTGACCACATCTGAAGAACTTGACCTTTGACATGCCCTTCTTCTTCTTCCTCTTCTCCCCCTGCCTCTGACTCAGACCCTTGGATGATAGGGCTAAATCTTCTTCTTCCTTCTCACTCCTCATGCCCTTTTTTCTGCGTCCACTAATTGTATTCTTCAACAAAGCACGCCTTAACTCCTCATGTTGTAGATCGGCCCACATCATGTCTAATCATGGCAATGTGTCTTTGCCTAAGGTACTTTGGAAAAACACTTGCCAATCCTCATAGACACTATTTAATGCCAGTTTTTCAATATTTATGGGTTGGCGTGCCTCCCCAATGGCTGCTAGCTAATCATGGATCTTCTAAATCCTAGGAAGGAAACCATAAATGCTCTCGCACTTCTCCATCCTTATGCTTCTGAACTTCCCCTGGAAAAAAATATTCTAATGCTTGGAAGAACTCTAATATAGAATGGAGAGAGCATCCCACATTTCTTGGTAGTCCCTTTTCCACCTACATGTGAGACAATATTATCTCAGACTCCATCCAAGATAAACTACCTTCCCTTCGCCATTTCTCTTTTATACTCTAACTAATATGCATTCTCAAGTACTACTCCAACATTACCCACATAGGCTTTCAGGTCATATTCATCTAGAAGGAAGGACATCCTAGCTTTCTAGGTGACCTAATTGGAAGATTCCTCGAACCTATCCTGATTTATCAGCCTAGTTGTGGCAATCTCTAAAAATGTCGGAAAATCCCTCTTTCCCTCTTCTCAACTACTAGATTTGATATTCACACTTCTTCTAGAGTGAAAATATATGCTCACAGCTACTTCCAATATGTAACTTGAAAATTAGATATTTAAAACTCGAGATCCACTAAGAGGATTTTTTCCTCTATGTGTGTTTTTCTCTTCCACTCGACACTGGTTCTTCTACTGAAAAATATTGCAAAACCCTCTACATTCAACCAAGGAATATTCTCAGCAAAAATCTAAGTTATTTCTACTCCCTCTAACTGTTAGCATCAGTATTATGGGAAAAACAAATTTTTTGCCACCTGCAACTGGAAATCAAATTTTACCCAGCAATTTGCACTACACAGCTAGGCACTACACAACCCAAGAAAATTTCAACTGCCTTCTCCCTCTGAACATCAAAATTCCCTTCTTCGCTTACAATATTCCTTGATAATCACTCTCTCTAATACCATGTGAAAATTTCACTACTGAAATCTTATTGCAGCAAAGTCTACAGATTATTTTTCTAATTATTAATTTAACATTTTATCTACTACAACAAATACCAAATAATTCACACTGAAACTTTCACAAATAAGTTGTGGAAGAAAATAACACTGGAAATTGAGAAAATACAAGAACACACACAAAAAAAGTTAACACAGTTATTTTTGGAGAGATGTCTATGGAAAAACCAACTTGGAAAACTAGTGCAATAGTTGAGGATTTTATTATCGTGCAGTAGTGAGAAATTTTGAGTAAAATCTGGATGTTTAAAATTAGGTATATTTTAGAAAAGGCAATAGACAAAATATATGCAGGGAAATTCCCCTCCAACTAAGAATCTTGGCACTTGTAGGTGGAATTTCCAGAAATAGTTTTTGGGTTATGGAGAAATCTTGTATTCTAGCCTTTCTGAAAAGTTTTGAGACTATAACACCTCTAATGCTACAAAAACTAACATTGGGAAGCCCCTGCTACCACGTGGAATCACTGTCAATGGGGAGCTCAATGCTACTACCTATGAAACATTAGAGGTTTTGTGATGAGGGAGCCATGGTCAACCTTGAACTACATCGGAAAACACATGTCAACCTTGAACCCAATAAAAATGAGTAACGTCTTATGGTACACTCTCACCCAGGGATCAAAATTGAACATGTAAAAGCCCTTCAAAGGGTCTCTGACACGTCAGAGAGGGAGAAAATTTGACTAGTCAAAAAAAATTTAAAAATTGATTTTTGTCATTTAAAGAAAAATTGGAATAATATCTTAAATTTTTTTAAGAAGGGCTGTTAAATTTTCAACTTTTTTTTAAAATTTAATTTTTTCTCAAATTAGAATTTTAGGAATGTTGAATTTGTAAATTTCTTTTCATGTTAAAACTTAAATCCCATTTCAGAAACTCCCATTTCAAAAACAACAGTTTCCTTTTGAGTTGTTTTTCCTCATTTTAGAAACTCTCATTTCAAAAACAATAGTTTCCTTTTGAGTTGTTTTTTCTAATTGTGCATATGATGCAAGTTCTTATTAATTATTATGTCACAATTACCTTTTGATACCATTACATTTGGCAGTTTCTGAGTTGCTCCCATTTCAAAACAATCGTTTCTTTTTGAGTTGTTTTTTCTAATTGTGCATATGATGGAAGTTCTTATTAATTGTTATGTCACAATTACCCTTTGATAACATTACATTTGGTAGTTTCAATTGAGAGCAAATAGATGTCAATATGGGCCATGTATTAGGTCTGTAATTTCATTGGGTTATGACTAAAGGCTTCCCAAAGCAAGGTTTGATGACGATTTAAGTTCGGGATGAACATAGGTTCATCATTCAGCGAACGCCTGTCAAGCAAAGTTTAAGCACGATTTATGCTTGGAGAGGAGGGCATTCAATAGGCTTCCTAACATACTGGACTTAATTTGTTTGAGGATTCCCAATTCCTGGTATGTTTTCATATTAAAAAAGGAGATACAAAAAACATATACACCTTCGTACACACTTTCGTTGAATCCTAAACCTGTTTAGAATTTTACAGAATTTTTTCATTCATGCAATAAACTTAAATTTGATTGAGCTACTTGTATATTGGCTTGAACGTACTGGTCACAAAAATTTCCAACAAAATTAATCCTTATCTGAACTGGAGCAGGAATATAGGTCTCCTGGCTATCCATTAATCTTATGTGGTTAGATTTCTCAATCACACATGTGTAAGTGTAATGCATTTACTAATGCAGCCTTTGACATAGTAGTATCTTTTTGTTTGTGAAAAAATAAAAAGAAATTTGAAAATAATTTACTATTGTCAATTGAATTTCTCCTTTTTTTTATGCTTTTCATAATGGAAGTGCAGCTTGGATGTGTGCCATTCTAAATGAAATTAAGACCTGCCCTTCAAATTTGATCACTGCTCTCACCCCGAGTTATCTCATAGGGGAGCATATATATTCCACCCTTTGTTGATATTCCCAACAATGACCATCAAGAGTCATGTGGTAGAACACCTTCCATAATAATCTTGGAAGCAATACTCGACCTACCAAAGGTAAGGATCAAACAACCCCAAGCCCTCTCAACCCATTGTTGAGACGTGGAGTGGAAATCCCAACAAGCCTAGCTTGTGGGTATGATGCAAACTGGGTTATACTCTGCTAGACTAATATAAGGGATAAGCATATTCCACCCTATGGGTAAAAGATAGGGATAATATCCTATTGTTCAGAGATCCCTTAACCTAAGGAGCCCTCCATCTCAATTCAACACCTTGTGAGCTCATACAGGCGGGGAAGATTTCGCTTACTCTCCTTGATCAACCCTTCTCTCTATATATGAGAAACATATCAACATGATCATATTTGGTATAGACTTAAACATCTCAATGAATATTTCAATCACATTGACTCATATATTACCAAGAGTAGTAGTCCTTTGATTTTTTGTTCATGCAGTTCATCAAATCAAATATTATGTTAGAATAAATATATGCCACAAAAGGATATCTTATTCGTCTTCCATTTCACAGAGGAAACAACCACAAGCCTAATCCTGTATCATATAGTAGCACTATCTAAACACAAGGAGATATCTCAGTGTTAGGCCCCTATACTACTAGTGTAACCCATTATTATTATTAGTACAACCCCCTTATTATATTGATGTACCCAAGTAGTGCCCATATTGTTACTATTGTGCCCATAGAAGCCCACTATTGTTATTATTGTTCCCTTACATTATTATTGTTATCTCGGCTCTGATTATATTATGACCCCTTAGACTCCTATATATAGAAAGGAGGTCTCTTCAATTGTATCATCCAATAATTTTTCATTTATTTAATGTAAAGGAGCTTTCCCCCTCAAAGATGCTGAATTTTAAGGCGTTGATCTATCTTTTCTATCTTTTTCTTGAGCTGGTTTCATAACATTTGGTATCAGAGCTTTGGATTGTAGGGTTTCGCTGCTCCAAACAGGTCATCGTGGAATTTTCGCTATAAATTCCGTTCTGCGATGTTTTAGAAGCTAAAAAAAAAACCCATTTGAGAATAAATCATGTTGAACCTCGGGTCCAAATTTCATAGCTTTTCATGCTATATTTGCGGAGATATGATCTGAGGAAGTTGGTATTTTTGCAGACTCCTGAATTACATTCCAAATAGGTGACCTGGGAAAATCGTCATAACTTTCTCTCTAAGCATCAGATTGAAATTTCGTAAAAAGGTACAAAAAGAGGACGGATTTTAGTTTCTTGTACATATTTTTCAAAGCCAAAGGTCGAAACAGTGACTCGTGGCATGTCGTACAAGTTCGCTCTACTGAACTAGTCTATAATTAGGTCACTGTGGGAGATTTGGCATAACTCTTCCTTGGAGAATCCAATTTGGATCAGACTGGTGACATTGGAAAGAGGACACAGAAGGCTACTGCAGCTCGCAATTTCAGAACTTAAAGATACGAAAGAACAGAGTTACAGTTGTTTCAAGATTGAGCTCGTAAATCAAGAAAAGGCAAGATGAGGAAGTTTCATGGCAAGGATCTGGTAAATTGGATGCTTCAGATGGAGCAGTATTTTGATATACATGGTGTACCACTGTTACAAAAGGTATGTATTGCATCTTCATATTTAGAACCAAATCAATTTTTATAGTATAAAGGGCTTTTTTCTCATAAACAACTTGTTACGTTGTCAATTTTCATGGAGGAAATGATAGCACATTATGAGGATACAAAGAGCAACACCTTCTTTATAGCAACACCACAACAATTGGAAAGAGTAAAAGAGCTTTGTTACATAATGGAAAGTAAAATTATGGCAACAAGGAAGTCTACCCCTCACAACTATAAAGATGGAAGTGTTGTTTCTCATAGCCTTCCACAACCTACAAGGGCTACACCACAACAATTGGAAGAAAAAAGAGAAAAAGGGCTTTGTTACAATTGTGATAGCAAATGCACTAAGGGTCATAAGTGTGCTGAGAAGAAATTATTTTACATAGATTATGAAGAGGAGGAAGAAAATGATCAAGAAACATCAAAAGAAGAGGATATACGCTAGGACCCAACCCCTGAGAAAGAAGAAATGAATCAAACCATATCTTGTAAAGCATTGGCAAGAATTACCACTCCTCAAAATCTCAAGATGGAAGGACATATCAAGAAGAAAAATGTGCAAGAAGTGAAAGATCACATTGAGAAAGAAGAAATGAATCCAACCATATCTTGTAATTCATTGGTCGGAATTACCATTCCTCAAACTATCAAGATAGAAGGACATATCAAGAAAAAAATGTTCAAGAAGTGAAAGATCACATCGAGCATCACAAAATGAATCCGACCATATATTGTAAAGGATTGGAAGGAATTACCACTCCTCAAACTCTAAAGGTAGAAGGACATATCAAGAAGAAAAAGGTTCAAGTAGTGAAAGATCACATCAAGTATCAACAAAAAGTTCTCCAACTTTTAAAGGATAGCACCGCTTCGGTGCAAAATCGAATGAAACAACAGGTAGATCAACATCGTAGTGAAAAATGTTTTAATGTAGTTGATTGGGTATTTTTATTGCTACATCTTAAGCAAGCTATTTATGAGAAGCAAATGTTGGCAATACTACATGCACTTAAGAAATGGCGATCTTACCGAATGGGAAGACACTTCAAGGTAAAAATGGATCATGATAGTCTTAAATACTTTTTAGAACAACTATTATCTTTAGAAGAACAGAAAAAATGTGTCACAAATATGTTGGGTTATGACTTTGACATCATCTATAGAAAGTGGAAGCAAAATTTTGTTGCAAATGCACTCTCAAGAAAGGATGAGGATGTGGAAGCATTGTTTTGTGCTATTCCTATTATCCAATCAGATTGGATAAATGAAGCAAGGAATGAATGGAAGAAGGATGAAGAAGTATGGCGAATTATTCAAAAGTTGCAAAAGATGCCAATTCAAACAATATTTCCAAAAATTGAAGAGGAGGGAAAAATCATATTGGAACCTGGAGCAGTCGCAGAAACAAGAACCCGACAACTACAAAATCAATCAATTTCAGAGTATCTTATCAAGTGGAAGAACTTACCCGCTGAAGATTCCACATGGGAGGACAAGAATTTTATACAAAAGCATCAAGAACTACTCAAGTGTTGAGGACAACACTTTTTGAAGGAGAGGGGCATGTTAAGCCCCTATACTACTAGTGTTCCCAACTATATACATGATTTTCTACCAATGACATCACACGTTTTTATTGTCGTAATGTATCATTGTCATATCCAAAACCTGCTTAAACAACTCTCCAAAGATCTTCCTTAACCGAACTACAACAAAACTAACCTGCTAGCAACAATGTACTCAATGTCAGCCATGCTTAAGGCTACAAACTCCTATTTCCTTCTCATCGAAATGTCATGACAAATCCCAAGCTAAAGCAACATTGAAATGTGCTCTTTCTATCAATAATTCTCTCCATCCCAGTCATCATTAGTGTATATGTGTAGTCATACATCCCTAGAAGTATATGTCAAACCAAGATTGATCATCCCATGTGAATATTTAAAAATGTGCTTGTCTGCAACCCAATGTCTATGAAGTGACTCAATCATGAATTAACTCAGTTTGTTCTCCACAAAATATATGTCTATATGGGTGTTCAAAAGGAACATCAATGCCTTAATCAATTGTCGCTTTCAAAGTTAGGCTTAGCAATATATTTTGTATAACATTTTAAAATTCAATCATAGTTTCCAAGTATTTTCATTTCCTCTTTCCAAAATCTCTTCAACATCTTCATGATATATATTTTATTTTCCAAACTTCAAACATCAATTCATCATGCCAAGATTCTTTTTTTCAAACTTCATAGGCCAACTCCATCTTACCTTGATCATCAGAGTCTCATTACCTGTCAAGAATGGACCATCAACATATTAAACCAAAATCAAAGGCCTATTGTGGACCACTTTTAAGTAGATGTTTATATCAACATATATTCTTGGCTTCACCAGGTAACTATCAATGCAGACATACCAGGCTCGAAAAGATTGATTCAAACCATATAATGCTATTTGCAAATATTATATTGATCAAATCAATATACTTAGCCTCACAGAAATCAATATTGTGAAATCAAATCAACTAAGTCAGTGTATCAAGTCTGAGATGCCAAATCAAAACTATTCATAAAAGTTTATGCCAATATCGTTGTGATAAACTATTCGAGTCAAATGTCAGGTAGAGATGACATCCAAATACCAAGTTATAACCTTATCTATTTTCATGTCAACAATTGTTATTTACCAAGAAATATCAAGCAAAAATTTATCAAGCCATCCTCATGATCATAATATTAATCATTTTTGTCACTAGATGCAAATGCATACACCAAGGATAATTCATATAAGTTCCATCCATTCATTGTGAGATAACTGCATACTGAATTAATATTGTTTATACTTCAATTAATGTGATAAATGGAAAAGGTTTCAATCTAGAATCATTTATGAATGCGGAGGGTCACTTATCCCACCAAGTCAATTAAGTCATACCATCATCATATCAAGGCAAACTTCCACTGTCAACTAGCAAATTGAATAAAAACCCTAAGTTTTAATGATTTTGAACTCAATCATTTAATAATTCAAAACATATTTAGAAACTATCAAGCATTATGTCAAAATTCCAAGGCATCATCAATTATCCAGGCCAATATTTCTCATCATTTATACTGAGTCAAGCCAAATCTTGTCAAACCTTTGCAACTGTTATCAAATATTGTCATATACTAGCTCAAATGACCAAGTCAAGGCAAACAACATTCTGTTATGCATATTCCAGTCTCATACAAACACAATATTAGCCAAGAAATTCACATTTTATATTATAATTCAAACTTTATATAGATCCTAAAACTTCCCTTCTCACGAAAATTTTCATCATTTACTCCATGTATGTAGGTCTTTCATACTCTTGGTGCACTCCTGGTCTCATAGTATTTTCGTTTTATAGGCTCAATTTCATGCATGGGCCTTCTTCCATGTAGTTGAGAGGATTATAATTTCATGCTTAATACTTTCTCCCAACAGTTGAGGCATAGACTAGGAGACACCTCTTCTTAGATCAGAAATTTCCAAAACTTGTTTAACAATATTAGATGCTTATTGATGACCATAATTAATTGCTTCAACAATCAAGTGTCATCTATTCATTTTTTGCAATTAATGATAGGTGTAGAGATCTCATGGAGAGTTTCTCCCTTTAAATGAGAAGCCACTTTAGTCACCATCATTCAAGACATCAACCTGTCTATCATAATGTTGTCATGCATCAATAAAATTTTCAAATCATGAAGTCAAACTATATCATATTTTTCAAAAATTTATGCATCATATTCATAACATATGAACATTGGCTAATTCACCATTATATATGAACATGACATGAAACATTCATCAGGGGTTAGTGGAAAATAATTAGAATTTCTAATAGGAGTATACTTCAAGGATCATAATCATAACATCACTTCTTTATCACATTATCCAGCCATCAAGACAGGGGAATCCAAATTTACCACATTGTCAAATTTACTAAGCTTATCAAAACATAACAATAATGTCTTCAATATCAATCTTATTGTTACACTTTTATCATCAAGGTCACCATGCTTATCACAATCATTAACAATAGTATCAATTCATCATATATTAAAATTAATGCATATATGAAGCTTTATAAAAATCAAGACATCCACCATGTTTAAAATGTACGATTCTTTCCAAATATGAAGTGTACCAATATATCACATGTATTGGAAATCATACTTACATTTCATATGCATACATGAGTCATTTATGAAGGTGTTGTTATTGTCATACCCTAAGTCTTAACTTGCCTTCCAATATTGCAACTAAATCATGACATTGAAACAATACACCATATATACCTTGTAGTATTTAGATACCTATGCACTTTGTATCTCTTATTTGTTATTAGTAGCTGGAGCACCTTGTCGACTTTTCATCAAGTTCCTATTTCCTTTTCTAGTACTAGCTTTCCTCTTCCTGCACTAGCTTTGTTTTCCTACACTTTAGATGAAACTCAAGAAACAATTTCTTATGTCATCTCTTTTAGAGATTAGAAGCATTAGATACTCAAATATTTATCGAGGAAGAAATAATCAAATCAACAAATCTAAACAAGAATATTATGAAAAAGAATTAGCATAAAACTGAAAGGTACTTATCTTTTAAGGAGAAGTGGTCATCTCCCTCTTGAACCAACCTTCAAGAGTCATTGATGTCTATTCTCCATGTAACAATGATTCCATTGACCTCATTAACAATTAGGCCTGATTGAGGCTACCCCATTTAGAGCTATGCTTAAATATTTCACAAGTGTTAGAACAACTTCTCATTGATCATGTTAGGGTTTCAAAACTGCAAAACTCAAGCCTTTATCGTATCCCAGGGTTTCTTTCAAACCCTAACTGCATGATATCCATTAAATCATAATAACCAAATTGCATAGGTTTTCCTTCACACCTTAGTATTTTTTTAGGTCTCCTCCATTTTTTCTTCCTCTCATCAGTGGTGTTTTAACAAGGGTGATCGCAATGGATTTTCTTCAATCCAACTCTATAGCCATGTTAATTTTTATGAGGGTTATATTGTAATTTGCTTTAGATAATTTCATTTCTTCATTTACATATTAAATTTACCCCACAACATCATAACATTATTCAATTTTACAACATTATTCATCAACATATATAATTATATAGAAATAACAATATCATCATCAATGCATCAAAACATAAAGGAACAATATAAGAAAATAATTCACATTTAGAGACACCAAGATTGATTAGAGATCAGGGGAAAACCCCACAAGGGGGGAAACAATTTCAATTTTCTCTTCTTATTAGATTGTCATTGAATGTTTCAACAAAGAGAGTATAATGATTCATATCTTCAACCACAAAACTATCAAGAAAAATCAAATAAACAACATCCAAGAGATGATGAACCCAATAATGCTAATAATCAAAACCATGATTCAGAAGCTTGTGGTAAACTATCATAAACTATTAGAGTTTTCGGTCAATTGTGGTCAATTGTCAAAATAAAACCCTAAGTTCCAACCAGACAAAGAGAGAGATGTGCATGCAGTTGAAACCCTCCAACTGCACTCTTGAGCCTATGTGCTTGATGTTGCGACAAAAAAAACGTTGTAGCATCCTTGCGGCTCAGAACGAAAAATTCTAATCACATGTGCGAGCTTTAGACCCTGCAGTTTCAGACCTGTACAAACCAATCCCCGTGAATTATCTGAGACTTGTGCAAGCCAAACCAAAGAAAGAAAAATGATTTATTATCTTTGAATGAGGGTCACTTGACTTGTATTTATAGCCATGCAAAGGTGTCCAATTTTCTTTTGGGTAGACCTGACCTTTTTGTGCACATGGGGTTTCCATATAGAAATATACTTTTCCTCAAACATATTAAATTCTTCCAAAGGATAGCAGGGGTCTTTCTTGATGAGGAAAATTGTCGAAAATTGGTTCGACTCCCGTACGAATTTATGGCAGAGATTCATCAGAATTTATAAGACGGAGATTTACATGAGGGTTTTCTCCTTTCTGTACAACGCAGAAGCTCAGCTTTTCGGAAAAGGTAGCTGGAAAATATATTAAATGGCCAGAACAACAGATTGCAGTGACTCTTACTTGCAAGAACCCGAAAAATATCTTGCAGAATTGTTGTTCATACATCAAAAATACCAGGCAAAGAGAACAAAAATTTCAATATATGTACTGTTCCTGGATCCCAAGAATATGAGTGTTTGGGTAAATACTACCCGACCAAGCATCTTGAACATTATGTATATATTCAATATATGTACTGTTCCTGGATCCCAAGAATATGAGTGTTTGGGTAAATACTACCCGACCAAGCATCTTGAACATTATGTATATATTCAATATATGTACTGTTCCTGGATCCCAAGAATATGAGTGTTTGGGTAAATACTACCCGACCAAGCATCTTGAACATTATGTATATATTCAATATATGTACTGTTCCTGGATCCCAAGAATATGAGTGTTTGGGTAAATACTACCCGACCAAGCATCTTGAACATTATGTATATATTCAATATATGTACTGTTCCTGGATCCCAAGAATATGAGTGTTTGGGTAAATACTACCCGACCAAGCATCTTGAACATTATGTATATATTCAATATATGTACTGTTCCTGGATCCCAAGAATATGAGTGTTTGGGTAAATACTACCCGACCAAGCATCTTGAACATTATGTATATATTCCAATATATAGTTACCAAGTTCGGTTGTACCGGGAAAAAAGATCGTAAATTCGTTGAAAGTTCGGCTGTACGGGGAAAAAAATTCGTAAATTTGTTGATTCAGTTCGGGGCCGCGAATAATTCGTTCTATTCGAAATCCATACTGTGGGCTTAAAGCTTTCGACCACTTCGGCTGGAGTGGGCTGTCACTTCCGATATTCACGGGCCCCTGAAAAAGATGATGGTAACTTTTTAATAAATTCATTAAAGTTTGAAATATAATGATTGTTCATATAAATTAAAATATATATGATAGTAAAATATTTTCTCTATCATCAATCCGAATTCGAATTTAAATTCGAGTTGTATATAACTATATTATATACACTACTGCATAGTACATTACAGCCCGTCTGAAATTTGAAATTTATTGGTTTGAATCTTAAAATATTTAACTTCCCGAAAGGTATTCCATTGACTTCCACGACAGGACTTCAGATTCGACCGATCTTGAAATTGCTAAAGCGTCAGTTTTTCAATCGCACATCGTATCGAAGCGTTTGCATAAAAGCAATCAAATTTTTTATTATACTATGATGAGAGGAAACTGTGGGCCACTCTCTCTTTAACTCTAATCTATATAACATTAGGCAGTAGTTTAAAAATTATGTTTTTTATTATTAAAGTTATAGATATTTCGGTTATATTTTAAAAAAATTTGAAGGAATTTTTGTAAATTTAAATAAAAATTGTTAAGATTTATAATTTTAAGTGTTTTTTAAGTGTTTTAAATTTTTTTATAATATTGAATTTATTCTACCACAAAAAAATAGGATTCAAATATTATATCTACAAATTTTTTTAAAATTTTTATTCAATTTTCAACCACTTTTAACCGTCAAAACAAATTTCCTTTACCTCCATTAAAAAAGTACCAAACTAAACATATTATTTTAATAGCCCACGTCAACCACTCATCTACGGTTACTTTACATTACGTTTTACATAAAACATTCTAAAACGTTAAGGATTAAGTTCCCGTGGTGCTTTAACAAATAATGATTTAGGTTTTGGACAACATATTATTGGATAGAAATGATGGGCGAACAATATGCATTTTTGTTACAATATAATCATATATATACTATTATATTTAAATATTTTTAGATTTAATAGTTTATATTTGAATCCATAAATTATTTATTGCGTTATAATTTGAATGTATATATTGTTTATTAAGAGGATATAAAATATTAATTACGTAAAGAGATAAAGATAGATAAAGATGTTAAATGGATTTATTTGTGACGGTTAAACTAATGATTATTGTATTTTTATTTAAATTCAATAAAAATTAATATATTTTATTTTTATGAGAATAAATGAAATAATACACTTGGTTTGGTAGATGTGAGAGACAAAAGGCTTGGATACATGGCATATATTGTTTCTAAAATTAGAGTGGTACAATCGAGCTGTGGAGACCACGATAACAGGAAGTGAGGGCCAAGGCAATAGATTATAGGAAGAGCGAGTAGTAGTAGGATTATTGTACAAGACTTTATCTTCCATCATTAAGAAGGAGAAAAGTAGCCTTTGCGCATGGATATGCCAGAAAGGGTACTTAAGGCATATTGTAGGATTGACTCTATTAAGAGAGAAGGTTGACTTAATTGAATTAACAGAGAAGAAGTACAAAGGGCTAGAAGCCATGGCCAAGTTCTCAATTATGTAAGCCCTCAAAAATAATGTAGTGGTGTCAGACCTATTTGTGAAATCTCATTGCTATTTTGTGATGGAGGAATATGTGTGGAACAACAATAGATGTAGTTTAACAAGTTAATACCATGACTAGTAATTTGTAGCTAGATTTCATATCGATCTTTCTTTATTTGATCACAAATGCCCAAGGTGGAGTGGCGTTATTAGGGTATCTAAATGAAATCATAATTGTTCTCCCATGTAAATACTAGAAGAATAATAGTTTGCAATGAAAATTAGAAGAATACCTTTCTCTAATGACATAACAAGTCTGTAAAGGGTTTTTTGGTTTCAATGGTATTAGATACAAGTGTGAGTGTGCCAATTCTCAATGTGTGGGTACGTAACTAAGATTAGTTTCTTTCATAGTATAGAATGGTTCACTGATGGGTGAAATTGTCAATGGTACATGCACCTTGTGAAGTCACATATGAATGTATAAAGACATAGGAAAGGACAATATAGAATGAACTCCTCATGGTGGTCGTGACATGAATTCAACATGGACCCATTTCTAACACAGTAACCCTTTTCAACCCTAGTGAGAGAAAACCTTATTAGGAAGGCCAAGCACTTTCACATAATCCTTGATAATGTCCCCATCACACATCTCTCCTACGATGTCACGTTTTCAAGAGCAAGAGCATGTGCTATTGCAAATTTAGTAATTAGAAGATGTAAAAACACCAAAACTAGAGTGAGAGGAAGAATGTTGAGGTATAGGATTTGGACAATGATGACAATGCATAAACTGATAAATTTATTACTGAAATAGTTGATTATGATTCCCATGTTCTAGAATTGAGTCTATTGTTAAATATCACCATATCATCTTGGAGGTGGGCCACAATATCATAGAAGTTACTAGTGTGTAACAAAATAGAAAATGGGAGTATGGTGGTTTAAGTGCTACGAGAGAAAAACAAATTCATACACCCACTAACACACACCCACACATATTATACTAGAAAAAAAACCAGTAAGGAATGTTTACCCTTCATAAATTATTAGTGAAGTCTAGATTTGGAACTTGGTGATAAGGGACATGCAAAATGGAAAAATACCTTAGATATAAACTTTGAGGGCGGGTAAGGCATGGAGGTGAGAAATGTTTACTCACTTGTCCAGTTTGGTTATATCTGGTCAAGCGAAACCCGTGCACAAGTTTTAAGGGAGGATTGTTATGTAATAGTTGACATGGAAAAGGAGTCAACATTGTTTGGTCAACAATCATGCATTTGGTCCCATGGTTTTATAATTTCCCATGGCTTGGTGATTGTGGAATGCGTGTAAATAAGCCTTTTAAATGCTTGGGAAAACTTCACTATAATGGGCTGATGATGTGAGTAATGAAGGCTTAGTTGGTTGACTTGGACTTGTTTTAGCCAAGTGACTAATAGAATTCTATTAGCTATTTTTTCCCTAGAGTGGTTTGCTATAGGAGAAAACATTGTGTTAATGTTTTATTATTTTTTTTTATATTCCATATTTTTCTCACTTGGTCTATTTTTAATAGTCCCACTAGTTAATCAATTGGCTAACTATTTATCGACTGATTACATGACCAACCTATTAATCACTCAATAAATTAATTTTCTAGTCAGCCACTTGACCAAGTATCTCTATAACCTCTACAGATGTGATGAACAACAACAATATTAGGCTCCAAAAGTTTCAATGTTGAGATAGTATAGTATGAGAATAACAGGGGCATTTGATGATGTTGAATCCACCTTTCCAAACAAATATACAAATAACACAACAAAGAATTATAATTCTAATTATATATGTATAGATGAATTTATGTTAGATCTTTAGCGAAGGTGTATACTCTAAAAACTTTACATTTTAGCATGCCTTGGCACATGTGCAATCATATGAAACACAAATGCAGGTGTTAATCACATGCACATGGAAATAATGAGAAGACTCACTCCCACTCAATTGATTTACCACATATCTAGCATGTCTAAATTGAGGTTTCTAACATCTTCCTTCAATTTTTGTGAAGTAAAGATGGAGTGAAAAAAATTGTAACCTTATGATTCTTATGGTATAAATACATAGAAATGTTAAAAATCTTGTAGCTAGAATATCTATATTTTTAATTTATTACTTCAAAAATAATCTTATCCATGATGGTGATTAAATTTGAATATATTTCTAAGGATGAAAATGTGAATTTCATAATGGAGATGATGAGGTAATATTTCTAGCTCCCTAAAACAAAGTAAATTGAGTTAATGATTACAAATGTTACAGTGAAGTAGTGGTATGACCACCTAAGTTTAAAAGTGTATGTGGATTCCAAATGAACAAGACTAATTGGTCACTCCTCCCATGATTCTATCTACAATAAATACCTTGAAAAAATCAAATATATGTTGACCACCTTTCTATATCTGTTTAAGAATTTCATGTTTTTCATCAGAGATGGAAATGATTTAACCTCAATTATCATTATCGAAATTGTATAAGTGATGGAGAATAGGGTGACGGAAAAAGTAAAAAATTAAATGGAGTAGGATAGATAATTCCTTACTAAAACCATTATCTATAATTCTAGAAACATTAGGAGTGAACTCACCCTATTCAAAAAATTGCATCCTCTTTTGGGTAGTTGAATAATTGGCTAACATAACCATGATGAGAAACACAAAATATAAGGAAAAACCAAACAACAAGAGACAACATACCACAAGGATATTAACACTACCTTAGGATAGTCATTTTTTATATCAAACAAATAAATAATATGATGTCAATATGTTAGTTGACTAACCTATTGACCACTCAAATAATTACTCTGTTTATTAGACACTTCACTAGATATATCTAGAAGGTCCGTAGATCTCATGAGCACACATAATCTTATGTTCCAACAATCTCAATTGTTGAGGTTGTATAATATAAGAGTTTTATGGGATTTTGAGGATATTGAATTCACTTTTTCAATCAAAAATACAAATCCATCAATAAAGAAGTTAAATTCTAACAATAACTTTTAGATACTTTCTTTTAGTTTAATTAGTTTCATTTTCATGTTATGTTCACCCTAGCATGTTTTGTTTTCACCATTGTTCACATATCGCAAGTGCCGTTAGCACTTTTATTTTTATATTGAAAGTGTCGTCTTTTTCCGTGGGAATTGTCGCTTATCATGTAAAGTGGAGTTTTTTTTTTATTATTTCAAGGCGAAATATTTGTAATAATGATTTTTTATTATCATGTAGACATGTTCCACACTCATTTCCAAATTTTTACACATTGTCACACAAGTGTCGTCATTGTTGTTGCAAATTGAATCTTTTGGGCCGCACATGGAATGGGTTGTCATAATGTTGTTTAATTAAGAAAATTATGTTGTTCATATGTTCTGAGTGTTCGATGTTATTTTGTCAAGAGAAATAAATGTGTGATCATGTTCAAGTATTTCTTTTATTCAACTTCTTCTCACTAATCCAACACTTAGTCAAAATTGGAAAAACTCCTCACTGGGCCACAACCTCATCCAACCCTCCTGAATTGCACATTATGCAGTCTCATTCCTCAAGCAGCAACGTTTTCTCTTGGCATTTCACAATGCACAGTCTCTTCCTCCCACAACTATGCAGTTCACAAACTTAGTGGTCAAGCCTAGCCCCTATGTCCTAAAACTATGCAATATTTCTATCCAGCTAAGCCAACATTGCAAATTTTGCAGTCTCAATCCTCAAGCCTCAGTCTTGCACTCGCAAACTACACAACTGTGTAATCACCTATCCTATTGTCACTCAAGTACCGCACATTTTCAATTTTAGTGTTCAAGCTCGTGCCTTGTCCTCCAAATCCACGCAATCATGCCCTCCAATCAGGCCTAAATTGCACATTACATAGTCTCAAACCTCAAGCCTAGCCCTTGAACTCCTGTGCTACACAACTGCATAGTTACTAGCCTTCTCTGCCATCGAGAACTACAAAGTTAGCTGAAACAGTGCAAAAACCCTCAGCCTAGCTCACTTACTCCTAAAATTGTGCAAATTTTTTTCTCAGTCCAAGCATGAACTGTGTATTATGCATTATAAAGGCTCAAGTTTGAACCTTGGCTACTTGAGTTTCTTAATTTCATGGTCATTGAGCCTCTCCCTCAACTTGCCACCAGTTTATGTTTCAGTGAGTGGATCATCATGGAAGATTTTAGGCTAGGGATTTATCAGATTGATGTCATCTTTTCATGAGTGGATTGCAGATGCATGAAATATATCATGTTATGGCAAGATGATGAAGAAGGAGATGGAAAAGGAGAACATGCTAGAAGACAAATATGGAGCTGAAGAAATAAGATGATCATCAGGCAATAAGATGAAGGAACACTAGATTACAACAAAAGATCAAATATCAGGAATGCATAAAGACTCCATATGATTCACAACCCTTTGGAGGGTGGATATGAAGAATAAAGCATATCTCTCATGAAGATGAAGCATTGTACAAATATTGTTTAGTATAGAAAGGAAGAAGTAGCAAGAAGGATAGCTTGCCACTGCCACATTATCATGCAGTCCATGTCATCAGTGTCATGTCATGTTCTATGATGAGTCATCATATGCCACATCATTATTGTGGATTATGTAATTATCTATTTAAAATGTGTTGTAAAGTGGAAGTCTAAATGACACATTCACAATATGAAGAGGCATGTAAAGTCGAAAATTCATAGGAAGTCAAATAGGCATGCAGTAGTCAAAGAGTCACAAGGAAGGTGAAGCATCACATATTGGCTATATATACACCCTCACTGTATGAGAAAATGACTTTCCACCTTGGCTCCTCCTGCAAGGAATTAGAGAGATAAACTAGTTCTTTTGGGGAGAAAGGAGTGGCTCCAATGCTCTATTATTGGAGCTAATGTTGTTCGTTGTATACATGTGTTCGGGAACTTTTACTTAATATATGAAGCCTAATGGCCAACATGTTCTTCATGCATGGATTATGAATATTTGTAAGATTGTTCTGTGAATGTTTATATTTTTGTAAGATTGTTCTGTTAATGTTTATATTTCATGTTTATTCGAAACTATGCTAAATTAGTTGAACTGTTTCAGTTATTTTAGTGCTTATCATATTGAAAATGTGTTGTAATGGTTTCTATTGTTGTCACATCCTTGTGGACTATTCCGCTCAATAGTAGACAAATCTTTCTTGTTGATTGTTTGTAATGACCATTGCATCTTTGTGTACTGTCTCATTAGATGTTAGACGGATCCTCTTGGTTGTGTGTGTCTCTACTAAGGTGGTAGTAAGACCTCTCTCCTTTTTTTTGTAAAATATTTGAAAAAAATATGTAACATTAAGGAATATTGGGTGAATCAAATGGTAATAATTTGGTTTGATATTTTTCTTTAATATATCTGTAAAGGGTTGTAATATTAAATTAAAATAAAATTTTTAATCATTTAACTAATATTAAAATAAAAATATATAAATATCTAAATTTTTTTATAATAATGTAAAACAGAAATTTTTCGAATGATAAACCATTAAATAATTTAATTCTATCTTTTTTCGAATTAAAATTGACCATAATACTTTCATAATTTAACTTAATTATTTACCATAAAATAATAAAAGAAACATCCTATTTAAACTAGTTGATTTATTTATTTTCTCAGTTATTTCTGGTGATTTCCGCGAATCGCTTGTGATAATTTTCTTTAATAAATGTGGAAAGGGTTTTGTAATACTAAGTTTAAATATAATAAATATAATTAGTTTTACTAATATTAAATTTAATTAGTCTAACTAATTTACCATTGGTTATTTCACTAATTTTTTCTTCGATATGACTATATCAACATATAAAGCACCATACCCAAGTGGAAAAAACAACACACTAAGATTTGGCATAATATTGATGAAGTCCAAGAAACAGAGCACTAGTTTTTGGGTATTTAAATACGATTTTACAACCTAAGGGAATTAAAAGAAACAAATTAACAGAAAATGGTTTTATAATTTTTGTGTGAATTTTTTTACAAAATAAAATCGGCTTACCCTGTTTGCTAGTTTGTTTATAGCCTGACTTCCTTCGCCACCTGCACTTCTCACTCCTCACTGTAAATGGTATACAAAATCGCTGTCAATCCTTAACAGGGAATCCTTCGATAGCTAAATTTCCTTCCTATCTATTTCATAATGAGGAGGAAATATCTTCGAATACACCTGCAATTGTACTGTGCCGCACATATATAAGTAAATGATAAACTAACAAAATAATTTCTGAACGTCTGGAACATGCGCTTCAACAGTGTCTAGGGACATACCAAGCAGGACTTTAAATGGGTTTAGATTATCTATTGAATAGAAAAAAATTCTATTATTTTGGGATCACTCATTAAGCTATATCACTAATGACGTGAACCAATTTATGATAGATATCAATATAAAAAAACCTTCAGACAGGGAAATTCCTAAACCCTAAATCGCAAAGGTAAAATAAACATTGGAAATTCCTAAACCCTAAATCGCAAAGGTAAAACAAACATTAAAAAGGATTAAGAAGAGGTTTGCCTCAACAATGTTGAGTTCAAAAACAAAAAAATGATGAAAATGGTTTCTGCCTCTGCTATGCTACTCGAGAAGAGAAAATATAGAAAGACGCAGTAGCATCTCCATCGACATTACCATCGCCATTGACTTTTGGCATGAAAGGGGTTTCATTCCTCTGCTCTGATACCCCAGAAAGTATACAGAGACAGCCTTTTCAAGTCCTTATATAATCTGTTTCTCGGCCTTTTCTTCTTTACGAGTTTGTGTGTCGTTCTGCCAGATTTGGCATTACTGGAACGCCGACGGCGTAGACGAAACAGACATGGAATACAACGGATCACCAGAAACTTTTGTCGGATCATTTAATTATTTCCGCTATTTTAGAGGAATATCCTTCCGACCGCCCGCCGTTGGTTGGTAGAGATTTCTCGCAGTAGCGAGTCGCGACCCATGTGAAAGAAAGAGGCTGAGAAAAAAATTAGAAAAAAGGTTCTGCATATTGTTTTTACCGAAGTGGATTGGGTTTAAGAATTTAAAATAATAATAATAATTTAAAAGTGGAGAATGGATTTTAAAAGGTAGTATTTAAGTAAGAGTTTTTGGTTTCGAGACAAAATAGATCCAAAAATCAATTAGAAATTAAAAATAAAATAAAATTATAACTCTTTTTAAAACATGCAAGTGATGTGTGTTTATTTTAAAAATATTAAATAATATGTCGAGGATAATAAGGTTAAGTTTATTTGATGAGGAATTAAAATTCTAATACGATAAAAAAAATAGTTGTAAGTGTTTTTTCTTTTAATTAAAAATAGTTTATAAATTAAATTTTATAATAATAGATTATATTGTTTTTGTCAAGTTGTTTGTGATCTTTCAGGTTTGACAAGTGGTTTGAGAAATCACGATTTAGGAGTATCTAATCTAATCTTTAAATAGTCCAATTATTCAACTACCCCACAAAGTATACAGAGAAAGAAAATATTTTGATATATATCAAGTCAATTATATTTCAAGATTGAAAATGAAATCTCAAAATAGAAAGAAAACAATTTCAAAGATTGAAAATGAATCCCAAAATAGAAAGAAAACAATTATCAAGTTCTCAACGAAAACATTTCTATATATCAAAATCAATTACATTTTAAAAAATAAAAATCAAATCTCAAAATAAATAGAAACAATTGCATAACCTAAAGAATCATGGTTTTAATATTCTTTAGATAACCCATAGAAATGAAATGATTTATAAAATAGATATGTACTCATGAGAAACATAAATACACTACTTTATAGGGCATTCCACATAATTAATATTTGAATGAAAAATGATAAGGATTAATTAAATTATAACTTTATTTTATATCATTATTAAATATAATAATAACTAACTATGTTAATAATCAAAACCCTGATTCAAAAGTTTACGGTCAACTTTCATCAAGTGTCAAAATTTGCAGTCAACTACCGTCAACTATCAAAATCAAACATGAAGTTCCAATTGGACAAAGAAAGACATGTGTATGTGGTTGAAATCCTCCAATCACACTCATGAACCTCCGTGTCTGTGGTTGCAATAAAAAACACATCGTAGCATCCCTACTACTAAGAACAAATACCCTAATCACACATGTGAGCTTCGAGCCCTGCCATTTCGAACCTATACAAACAAATCTCTGTGAACTACCTTAGACCTATGAGAGCCAATCCAAAGAAAGAAAACTGATTGATAATCTCCAAATGAGGGTCACTTGATTTGTATTTATAGCCATCCAAGGGTGTCCAAATTCCGATTGGGTCGACCTGACCTTTTTGTGCACATGGGGGTTTCCACATTAAATATATTTTTCCTTAACCAAATTAAATTCTTCCAGGGCTAGTAGAGGTCTTCCTTGATGGTGAAGATTGGTAAAAGAAGAAAATTTATTGCTAAGCTTCCAAAATTAATGCTCCCTCTCGGTTAGGGAGAAATTATTGATTGCAACATATGTCCTATAAGAAATATTTCGTCATCATCAAATGTTATGACTGCATATCTTGGCTTATCTCTGCTCATGTGCTCATTTGTGCTCATCTATGATCATTTGCCCATTTTTTCTTATGCTATTGTGCTCATTTGTTGAACATTATTTAACTTCAAAGAAGAATAATTTTACATTGGAGGGGAGTCCAAGCTACCACCCTCTATTCATTAGGTGTGAGAATTTCATTACTGAAATCCTATTATAGCAACTGCAAATTAGTTTTCTAATTGTAAGTTTAACAATTTATCTTGTATGACAAATACCAAATAATTCAAACTACAACCTTCACAAATAAACTGCGGAAGAAAATGTTGGGTTGTGTTATATTCTTTCCACGAC
>APFE030643998.1:39526-53374 GCA_000404065.3 Pinus taeda | reverse complement strand
AGACTCCTATATGTAGAAAGGAGGTTTTTTCATTTGAATCATCCAAGAATTGTTCATTTGTGTAATGTAAAGGAGGTTGCCCCCTCAAAGAGGCTGAATTCTAAGGCATTTATCTCTCTTTTCTATATTTTTGTGAGTTGGTTTCGTAATAGATTTGTAGGTACTTGTACACGTATGCAGATAATGGTTGACTGAACCATGTAATCGAAGGACATCCTAGTTGACTGGCGGTTACAGTGGTTCGTACTCATGAATTCTAATGGATGTTTATTCCTTTATATGGACATCGACATATTATTCTTTATGTTTGTAAACACTAGGACCACAACTAGACTTTGCATATTGAGATGAGACAAGTAGTCATTAAAGGGGCAACTTGGAAAATATAATTCCTACTTTTCTCAATTGTGATTCGTTCTATGTAAAGGATTTTGTTCTTATTATATAGGAGTTGTTTAGATCTAGTTGTTTCCTAGATTAGTGTGTGGTTGAGATATTCTCTCAACCAAGTGATTGTGTGTCCAAGTTAGTCTACCTATATTGAGACAACACCTCATGTATATATGTAATATTATTTGATCAATATAATATAGTGTGTGCATTATTCAATTTTAAGTATTGAAGTGAAAAATGGTCTTGCCTCATAGCCATGGTGATTTGGAAACCATTGTGATTCAATCTTGAATATCATGATATTGAGGTAAATAGTGGCTTGCCCAAAATAGAAGCAATTACCTATGTGTGTGTGTGCGCGTGTGTGTTGTATATATATTAGATATTTATTTTACTTAAAAATAAAAATATAATATATATATTATTTATGTCATCTTCCTTTAAATCCCCTATGGGTCTAAATAATTTCAAAAAAAAAACAAATAATGGCCTAAATAGTTTTACTTGCATAAAACAAATACTAAAATAAAAGCAACAATTCACAAATATAGATGAATACAACTTTATATATATATATGTCTTAAAAATGAAAAAATATAATATATAAATTAATTTAATGTATCTTCCTTTAACCAATCAACATGGTGGTTAAATAACTTTACTTGCAATTAAACATACAAAATAAAAACCACAATTCCCCACCAATATAGTTTACAAACTTTATCATGATGTTACAAAATTTAGAATTATTAATATTATAATAATGTAATTAAATTTCTACACTAATATTAATCTCATATCAAAAAAAAAATTTTTACAATTTTAATATTATTTTTTTATTAACTTTCATAAAAAAATCAAAACAATTACTACAAACTTCACTTTTCACTGCATTAACAAGAAACTTAATACATTTACTTAGTAGATGAATATATTAATAGTACATAGATTTCCTTGTTCAAAAACTTTCATACCATCAAATATAAATTTTTCACTTTCCATTTATATAAGAAAATAACCTTGATAAAACTCAACTATAAAACATAAATCTCCACTTTCAAATTTATATCTCCACTTTCAAATTTACATATAGCTATAATCAACATGACCTTTGAACTATTGTTAATAATAATTCTAAATATCACATAAACATTTCCTCTAAACAATAATATTTTCTATGTATAACAAGTAACCTGGGATATGCCAATGCCTATCATCTAAATTTATAATGAAAAGAGAAATCCAACAAAAATACATCACAAATGATAAAATTTTAAATAAAAAGGAAATGTTGATAATGAGGGTAGCAACAAATCAAAGTTTAGCATCACATCAAGATTAGTACACTCTCCGAAAAAGATCAATATGATAATCTATTCTTTAATAATATTTAACTTTAATTCTATGAATATAATAAATATTATCCCATTTATATTTCAAACTTTTATCCAAAAATTAATTCAAAATACCTATGCATCAAGGAAAAACACTTATTTTATATAATTCATGATTATTAATATTACTCAAACAAATTCAAATTATATATGGTATAGGAAAGAACATTAAATCTTATAGTAATTAAATAAAATAACACATAACAAATATTAAAATTCATGTTAAATTTTTGTTATATAATAAATAAAATAAATAAATTTACACTAAATACAAAGGCTATAAATAACCCTAATCCAAGGTAACATAAAAACCATCTTCTCTTTAACTTCTCTCCGGAAGATAGTTATTTGTTCTTAAGTAGTTATAGATTTCTTTTTATGCTAACACTATCCAAATGTTTCTTACCGTATATTTAATACAGATATCTAAAAATTTACTATTTTTTCAATATTTACAATGATGGACTATCTCAACTATTTAACAAGCAATAAAAACTTATTTGTATATTTTTTTCTCGCTTATTATATATTTCATCCTTATCATATTTCTACTCCATTAATATTTATTTTCAATTATTATATATTCTAAATTTCTTTTAAATCATATTTTTATTTTCACTAATTAATTACTATTTCCAATATCATTATCATTATTTAATCTTTTAATATATCTTTTATAAATTATTGGAGGTGAATGCAAAAGATTTTGGAGGGTGGCCCAAAATAAAACTTGGTAAAATTAAGGGCATTTTCTAATAATAATAAATTCGATGTATTATGAGGACAGAGCTCAATTGTTCGAAACAAAGAGAAAGAAGTGAAGAACTCACATTGTTACATTACATACTTACAAAAATTGCATTATGAATTGAGACATAAGTTTCAATGTGATCGTCATCAATATTTCACAATGATGGAACGTTTGGGTTTTCTGAAACCCGAATCAAGAATGCAAGTACTAGTTTTCGTGATAGTGTGAGATTTTTTCTTGATTTTTTTTATTTTAGTGTCTGAGGTGGCAGAAACAGAAGGTGAAATTGGGAAATGGGAGGTTCTGATGGAGAACTCCAGTGTTTCGGCGATGCAAATGGCCCTCTTAACCAAGAATAAGATCACCATATTCAATCCTACTTATTTCCGCCCATCCAACATCTCTTTACCATTTGGGAAATGCCAAATTGATCAAGTTCTAAAGAAGTATTGTTGGACTCATTCTATTGGGTATGTGGAGTAAAATTTTCACAGGTACCAAGTCTGCTTCCTTAAACTTCAGATAGAAACATGGTTTTCTTTTGGCGTGATGGTGCCTGGCAGGTGCTTGATTTAGATTGGTGGTTTCAACAAGGAAGATTAGACAGTTAGGGTATTCCGTCCCACTTGTTTCTGTGATTGGACCAAAATCCCAGCAGGGCTTCCGAACAGGAAATTGTACGACACCAATCACAATTTTCCCGACGGGAAAATCATAGACATCAACTAGTGACCATAGTTTAAACTCTAACGTTTAATTTTAAACTCTAATTTTTAATTTAGAAATATTAATCTATTAAACCATAATCCATACTAACACAAATGTAACAAAATTGTTACTGGTTATCAGTTTAATTCTTGATTTTTTAATTTTTAATTTTTAACTTTTTTTCCATATATAATTGATTTACTAAACCCTAACTCTATATGGGTAGCATACAAATTCCTCACTCCCGAAAATTGAAGGACAAAATGTTATACTATTTTCAATTATTAAATTATTTAAATATTTTTAATGTAGTTTATAAACTAATGGAAATGAATACAGAATTTGTTGAAGGGAGGCAACGAATGAAACTTTTCTAGATTAACAATATTTTCGCAAGGATATAAATTTGATGTATGATGAGGAATGACATCAATTGTTAGAAACAAAGAGAAAAAAGCAAGCTCAAATTGGTACATAACATGTGTACAAAACTTGTATTTTGATTTGGGAATATCAAGATTGTTTGAATTGAGACATCAGTTTCACCATGACCAAAATCAAGAAGATTTCACAATGATAGAATATTTAGGTTTTCTGAAATTCGAATCAAGAAATCGCCTACTCGTATTAGTTTTTGTGATGGTGTGGACATTGTTTCTGCTTTTTTCATTTCAGTGCCCATGGTAGCAGAAAAACAAGGCGAAGGTGGGAAACAGGAGGTTCTAGTAATAAACTCACGTGTGTTAGCCCATCCCGTGGTGTCCAACTAAAAAATACGATCACTATCTTCGTCCATACTGATTTCGGCCCATCCAACATTTATTTACCCTTTGGGAAATGGTGGACACGTGTGTTAGCCATTCCCGTGGTGTCCAACTAAAAAATACGATCACTATCTTCGTCCATACTGATTTCGGCCCATCCAACATTTATTTACCCTTTGGGAAATGGTGGATTGATGAAGTTCTATAGAAGAATTATTGGGCTCATTCCATCCAGTATGTGGAGTATGATTTTGACAAGAACCAGGTCCACCCCATTAAACTTGAGACGAAAAAATGGTGTTCTTTCAAGGTGATGACGCCTCACAGGTGATTGAGCCAAATCGATGGTTTAAATGATGGAAAACAGACGGTCAGGGTATTCATTCCCTGCAATTTCTAAATTTGGATCGAAATCCCAATGGGGCTAGAAAAGAGGTGATGGTATGCCTCAAAACACATTATGCTTGACAAAATAAACATCGTCATTGGTAGGAGGTAGCAATTCAACTACAAGTTTGTCCTAAAGAACCAAGGTGAATTAATCTACCAGTTTCTGTTTCTTCAACAACTTATCGAATTAGACAAGAATAATATTTATATGTTTGTACACCTTGCGTCTTTCATCCCATGGTGTAAATTTGGTAATTGACCAATGCTTATGTTCACTATAAAGGTCATGAGAATTTATTCTTATTTTATTAATTTTTATTTTTTTCTAAACATCACTTAAGACAGAGAGATATTTTTTATTTTGAGATTAGGTTGATCACGTCCTTATAATATATTATTTTTCTTTTTCCCTCTAACTCTTTATCACCACACATTTTTCCTTAAATTTTGATGTAATAATACATTAAATATTATCCTTATTATGTGAAATGGTCTCCTACTTTATCCCCCAATGTTGTAGCCAGGATAAAACATCCTTATGCCATCCTGGCTAAATGAGTTGGAATTGGGGTTTTTACTAGAGTTAGAAGCAATTTTATCAAACCTCTTGGCTTCAATGTGGTTGAACCTCTTCTTATTTTATTAATTATAATTTAGTTTTTGATTAGTAAGAAGCGTGATTACTATGTACAAATATTGATTGATTTATTATTGTTCATTTAAGAAAAAACATGTCACTTAAAAGCACTAACTAACAATTTTTAAGGGCATACACTTTCACTTCCTCCAAATTTTTTCAGGTTTTGGGTCATTAGCTTATTTATTTACATCAAAGAAAGATGAGTTCTTAGCCATTGAAATGCTATATTAGTTTTGAATCCAAACCCAAAATTATGCTTTGTGGTCATCATTTAATTTATCTCCAAGCTGATCTTCTATTCTTTAATAATATTTAGCTTTTATTCTATGGACACAATAAATATTTGCACAAAACTCAATTACAACCTAGCCAATAATTCCCATAAAATCATAAAATCAATACGCTATTTGATCATTATTTAAGTTATAGTTTTAATTCTATCGACATAATAAATACCAAGGAAAAACTCAATTACAACCTAGTCAATAATTCCTAGAAAGCCAATATACCTTGTGGACATTATTTAAGTTATATTCAATGTGATAACTTAATAGCATTTAGTTTTAATTCTAAGTACATAATAATTATTATCGCATGCATAATTTTAAAATTTTATGAAAAATTAATTCAATAGACTTATACATTAGCAAGAGAAATGCATACACAAATTTACTTAATGTAGTGTTAGATAAGTAATAGTTATTACATTTTTATCAAACAAATTAAAAATTACTTTATAATATAGTAGGGTAAGCATGGAATTGTGGTAATAAATAATAAAGGTTAGAGTAAAGAAATACAATCCCATCGTCTATATGGAAAAATTATTAATTCGGTAATAAAATAATTATTTATAATATTAATTGGAATTAATAATATTTAAATTAAACATGGATTGATATTGAATTTTTTTAATAAAAAAATTGATATTTATTTTAATTAAAAAATTATATTCTATATTGTAATTAATATTTTTTTATTAATAATCATTAAAAAAATTAATCTCTATTTTTGTAATGCGACAACTAATGAAACTTGGTCAAATGGTAGAATCAATGGTATTTTGGCAATGTTATAAAGTCGATGTCTCATGAGGACTAAGCTTAATTGTTACATTGTTATATTGAGAAAGAAGTGAAGAGTTACCACATTGTTGCATTTGGTATATACACACATATTGTATCGTGAATTGAGACATGAGCTTCAAGGTGACCACCAATTATAATATTATAATGATATAATGTTTTTCAAGGAAGAGTGTAATGGTGTGGACATTGTTTTTACTTTTTTTCATTTTAGTGTACATCATGGCACAACCAAAAGGCGTACATGGGAAATGGGAGGCTCTGATGGAGAACTCGGGTGTGTTAGCCATGCACATGGCCCTCTTAATATATGGGTGGGAAATAACAGGTTCTTAGAGAAATATTTTGTAATTTTGAGATTAGGGTTGATCACGTCCTTATAATATCTTACTTTCCTTTTTGCCTCTAACTCTTTATTAGCCCACATTTTTCCTTAAATTTTTTACGTAATAATACATTAAATATTATTCTTATTATGTGAAATGGTATCCTAATTTATCCCTCAATGTTGTAGCCAAGATTAGACATCCTTATGTCATCCTCGCTAAATGAGTTGAAAGTGGGGGCTTTTACTAGAGTTAGAAGAAATTTTATGAAACTTTTTGGCTTCCATGTGGTTGAACTTCTTCTTATACATAAGATACCTACTTTTAACCATGCTTTCGATGGGAGAAATGTTTTTTTATTCAATAGGATAGGATAGGGATTATTACCTTTAATATTTAGATTCTAGATTATAAACTCCTTTTCGATTTGTTTTATCTTCCTCTACGATTTTCATTGGATACTACAACCCCAAAAGTGGCATCCATATAAAATATCAATGAATATATTCTTGGATTTAGATTTTGGTTTAAGTGAAACTAAAAATGATAATAAATGAAAACTGCTTTGAAATAAGTCATGCATGTATATATATTGAAGTTTTGGCCATATAAAAGAATTGTTACATATATATGGAAATATGAACCATGAATTATGGGTAAATATAAGTTTCCCAAGTTCTAATTTAAGGTTGTATTATCTTTAGGGTGGAAAGTTAATTATAGTTTAGTTTTTGATTAGTAATAAGTTTGATTACTATGTGGAAATATCGATTGATTTGTTATTGTTCATCTAAGAAAAACATGTCACTTAAAAGAACTAGCTAACAATTTTTAAGGGAATAGACTTTCACTTTCTCCAAATGTTTTCAAGTGTTAGGTCATTAACTTATTCACTGAAATATGACAACAAACTGTAATTATGGGTAAAATTTGTTAATTATTGTCAGTTAGTTTTGTAATGGGATTCATAACCAGAAGGATTTATGTAACAGAGAAAAAACCCATATTAATTGGGATGGCCCAAGAGGCTTGGATGATGGAGATACATTCTTGATTAAAAGAAGTTTCCAATCCCTTGCCCCATGGAGGTTTCCTTAACACACTGTCAAGGTTTTACCATGTATAAACATCTTGTGTTAATGTGTGATTAAATTTGTCAATTTTTATGCATTTCTTGTTGTGTATGTTTGAATGTTGAATAACTCTTACAAACCCAACAATTGGTATCAGAGCCTGAGTTGAAAAGTGAGGCCCCTGTCATCTTTGTAAGTCATCATTGTCAATGCAAAAGGAATCCCTTTGTGGAAGAACGCACAGAAGCCAGAGACCCTGCCGTTGAAGGAGGAAGGCCATTGTTTTTGCTGCTAGAAGAGGAAGAACACACCACGTCGTTGGTTTGAACGCACAGTGCCTCTGAAAAAGGAAACCCAATGGAAAAATCATTGCATTCCATCGTCATGATGAAGAGGAAGTGTTGCCAGTCAAGGAAACCCACGAGGAAACCCACTCATTCTGTTGAACGAGAAGAGGGACGCATGTTGTTGCTGCTGAGAAAGGAAGTCGTTGTTGTTGTCACTGAGAAAGGAAGACTAGAGCCTCTCGGAGCCTGCCGTTGCCACTGAAAAAGTTGTTGCCACCGAAAAGAATGTGCGTGTAGTTCGTTTAACAAAGGTCGTATTGAGGATTGACACTGTGAGGGTTGATTATTAAAAAAAAATAGTTGTTCTTTGTCTGTTTGAAGTCTGTCTCTTTTTTTAAGAAGTCTGGGTAGCATCAAACGAAGCAGAAAACAATAGATAGCCCCCTGTCGAAGTAGAAAAGAGCAGAGGACCCCCTGTCGAAGTAGAAAAGAGAAGAGATCCCCCTGTCATAGCAGAGAGAAGTAGAAAACCCAAAAGCTGAGTTGTTGTTTCAAAACAATATGGGATTTTTTTATTTTTTTTATAGCGGAAATAAAGATATTTTTTTTTAAATTTGGAGTGGGGAAATTCTAAATTGAGGATGAGGAAGATGACTAGGGTTTGCTAAAAAAAGGAATTTTTTCCCCTCTGAAATTCTAAACAAAAAGGATACAAAAAAATGGAGTAGGGTTTGAAGTTGTCTGTGGACGTTTTGGAAATTTATTAAAAGGGAACAAAATTAGTTTTTTTTGGTAAGAAATCAAAGGAAATTAAATTAAAAAATAAAAAGCCTAGTTGAAAATAGAAAGTGAACTGATAAACCCTAGAAATAAAATCTAGAAACAAATTTTTATTAATTGTAGGGAAGAAATGGAAAAAATGATGAATGTAAAGTTCTGGGTGGAGAAATTCACCAGAAAGAACAACTTTGTTTTATGGAAACTGAAAGTTAGGAATTTTCTTATGCAATAAGGGTTGCAAAAAGCATTAGACGGGGTGAAGAAGAAACCTGCTAGCATGACCGATTTAGACTAGGACGACTTGGATGGTTGAGCTCTCAGTACCATCAAGTTATGTCTGGCAAATGAAGTTCTATTCAACATCGTTGTAGAGAGTACAACTGCAAGTTTGTAGGGAAAACTGAAACTATATATGACCAAATCGTTAACAAACAAAATTTATCTAAAAAGGAAATTGTACAATCTTCAAATGAAGGAGGGTACAAAAGTTTTAGAACATTTAAATATTTTTAATACACTTATTTGCCAATTATCAGATATGGAAATTAAAATTCAGGAAGAAGACAAAGCTATAACCTTATTGAGTTCTTTGCCCGAGTCATGGGACCACTTTGTAACTTCAATCAGTTTAAGCACTATTGATTCTTTGAAATTTGAATAAATTGTGGGAGCTATGCTATCTAAAGAAGTACATAGGAAATCCAGTATTGAAACCTCTACATCAAAAGCCATGGTAGCCAAAGGACGGTCACAATAAAGAGGGGAGAAAGCAAGGGTCCCTTCTAGGTCTAAATCAAAGGGTAAACGTGTAAGGCCAAATGATGGTACTACAACAAAATTAGACACCTAAAGAAAGACTATTGGAAATGAAAGGAGTCTAAAAACGGAAAGAATGAAGCAAATCAAGTTGATTAAAGTATGATTGATGAAGTTTAATCAGTTGATGAATTAGGTATGGTAGATGAAACTTTACCTATATATAATGTCTCTCACAAATTTGAAAATTGGCTATTAGACTCTGGTGCTTCTCATCACATGAGTCTGCACAGAAATTGGTTCACATCATATGAAGATGTGAATGGTAATTTTCTGTTTATGGGTAATAATGTATCTTGCCAAACTGTTGGGATGGGAAATATCAGGATTAAAATGTATGGTAATAAAATTAGAACATTAAATAATGTTATAAATGTACCTGAATTGAAGGAAAATTTGATTTCTTAGGGAGTGTTGGACTTAGATGGTTACAAGTTTGCCAGTCAGAATGGAGTGTTGAAAGTCTCAAAAGGCACCCTAGTTGTTATGAAGGCATAAAAGGTCGGAAATCTTTACAAAATCAAAGGAAGTACTCACGTAAGTGAGGTAGCAACTATGTCAGAGAAATAAGAAGAAGGTACTCACCTATGGCATCAGTGATTGGGTCACATGAGTGAGAAATGTCTTTGGGTATTAATGAACCATAAATTTCTTCCTGATTTGAAATCCTTGAAGTTGGATTTTTGTAAACATTGTGTGTATGGAAAACAATGTAAATAGAGGTTTAAAACTAAGTGAGGCAGCTACTGTGTTAGATAGAGAAGAAGAAGATACTCGCCTATTGCATCAATGATTGGATCACATGAGCGAGAAAGGTCTTTAGATACTAATGAACTGTAAATTGCTTCATGATTTGAAATCCTTGAAGTTGGATTTGTGTAAACATTGTGTGTATGGAAAACAATGTAAATAGAGGTTTAAATTGGAAGCCATAATAGTAAAGAAATTTTGTACTATATTCATTCTAATCTGTGGGGACCATCTCCTATTATATCTTATGCAGGTGCTTTATATTTCTTAACATTTATTGATGATTTCTCTCAGAAAGTTTGGGTTTATATGTTGAAAAGGAAACTGATGTATTTAATGTTTTTTAATAATTTAAAGAAAAGATGGAAAAGAAAATAGGAAAGTCAATTAAATGTTTGAGAACTGGCAATGTGTTGACGGTGCTGGACCTGCCAACATGTTAGGGGATCTCCTCAGTAAGAACTCCTGATTACACCTCAAACCATTTGGCATATGAGTCCGAGCAGTGGGTCGAACAGTATCGCCTTGACCGCGGTTTTGCACAAAGGCAAGTAATATGTCCCTATTGGTAGCAAGGGTGTGACAACTGCAGCAAGACAAAGAAGGTGCATGAATGGTTCTAACACACAGAGAGTGGGGTGAGTGCACCCCTTGGAAACCTATGATAGTACGAGGCTTGGAAGGAACACACGAGCAAATATGCATCAAAAACTGAAAAACAAGTTAGCTAACAATCCAAAGTGATGTTTAAACCAATTATAAGATTTCAGTAAGATCCATACATACTTATAAATGTTAGTCCATACATGCATGCATAAGAAAAAATATACATATATTATTTAGAGTAAACAAGATAGCTGGAATAAAATATGACATATGCATGAAAAGTGTTGGCTCTGTTATATTAAGAAGTGTAAGTTCCAGTCATACAATACATCCATGTACAACGACTAGTTCTAACACTAGAACATTACAGTCACAAACGCCTGCTCCTCCAAAGAGATATACTAGCTCTGTGCAGTGGAGAAGTCAAGGCTCATTACAATACTATCCAAGCTATCTCTAAGATACTCCTGTCGGAAGCTTTGCTGACCAAAATCCTATACAATGAGTTATGAGGGACTGTTTATAGCAAATGGTGGGGTGACCCTTGACATTCCCCTTTGTGATCGTTCGTCTACCCGCATGACTCTTCATCTACTCTATGAATATTACATACAACTATTGACACTTGAACTTCCACTTGAAAAGATGTTACATACATTCTACACATGTACCCATGTGAGACAAAATGGTTTGAGCCAACCATGCACGACATCACTAACACTCAGACCGTTGTGGTGAGACCAACTCTTTGACAAATTTGTGATGGTCGATCGTGGTGAACTAATGCAAAGCTTGGTCATCTATTATGGTGTACGTGCATTCAATGGTGACATCTAGCTGAAATGAACTCTTTCCTCCATTGCATCCAGGTACATTGATATGGCTCCTCTGTCCAACTCGTTTGAGAGCATGTGTATGGTTGTCCTGGGTGCGACCAGACCGACAACATGTTGATGCATAGTCTCTGCGTTGATATCCAAGGATGTGCTAGTGGTCGTGCACATCAACTTGTCAAAATACACGTTCAGCTCTAGTTGGACTTGCTTCTTGTCTTTGACTCAGTGAGTGTGCCAAACGGGTGGGATTTCATGCGTGTGCATAATGACATGCATGCTGTTGAATTCACTTGCATGCAATCACAACACTACTCACCATGTCTACTCTGTGCCAGCTGCTAGGATGGATTTATAAATTCTACAAGAGAAATTTCATCCATATGTGCATGTTGCGCCCCTTACTGTACCTGTTCCTGCTGCAACTCATTCTCTCATCTATGCAGCCCCTATTCTTCCTTGAGTTGTTGCATCAGCATATGCAACTGCTTCTCTATTCATTTTTATGCCTTCACGTGATCTTCATGTCGCGTCGTCACCTCATAGCCTCAATATCCAAAGCTGCTTTCGTCATGAGTGGATCTGCTTTGAACATGCAGCTTTACTCTGCCTCTATGTTGTCAACACCCTTCCTCTTGCATTCATCGCGTGCAGGTGTGCTTCCTTCTTCTACTACTGATGGTGCTTCTTAATGTGACGTCATTGCCATTGATATTGAAATCCTTGTGCATGAAAAATTGATGCATTTGTGGATAGGTGTTAGGGTCCCACCCTAACCCCCTTATTCATGTCATGGGATCACGTCATAGTCAAGAGTCAATAAAGGCCATATTAATATTTGTAAGTGGTTAACCCAGTTAGTTGCAAATGGGACCACAGTTAGTTGCAAATGAGCGGTAGTATTAAATAAAGGGTAAATGGGCGGTAGTATTAGATAGATGGTATTAATAAAACCCACAGTATTGGCCCGTGGTATTGCATGTATGAGTCATATATCAAGGATAGAGACTCCCTGCGAGGAGTATCGTGTCTTGTTTTGTAATCGAGCTCTGCTCTATTGGAGGTTGCCCCCTCGAAGAGGCCTGTGAACATTTCTCTCTGAGTAATAAAATCATTGCTATTCTGTGTTCTGGGTATATTTTCTTCGCATATTCTGTGTTCTAGGTATTTCTTCTCGCATATTCTCGGTTCGGTATTGCTTTGCAGGTTAAGAAGCATAACAATAGGCAAGTTCATAGACACTTGATCGATTGCATCCCTAGTTGCACTCTTAACAATGTCTTTGACTCTTCTTTCCTGGAATCCATTGTACTTGTGTTGCTGAGAGATAGACGAACACCTATGATGCCTAGAGACATAGAAATGCTCATGGTCAACAATATGTCAGTTGAAAACTAGAACAACCTTGAGGACTGACTTGTAACATACCTGTGTGATTGAATGTGAAGGTTGCACAATTTCCACTGGGAGGCCGGGAGACTGACTGCCAAAACTACACAAGGCACAATATAGGCTATTAGGAGGCTGACTAACTACTGGAGATGCATAATGCACAGTCCATCCTGGGCTATTGAGGACTGAAACTGCACAATGTGCAATTTCAGTGAGTAGTGACATGCAACCAACAAATTGCATTGCATAGTTTCTAGGGCCAGCAAGACACTGTCTCCAATAATTGCGTAATGCAAGCCTGGAGGTTAGTGATGGGCTAGACTTGCACTATTTCTAGAGGGAAGGCAGAGCCTTCGCTTTCGGAAAAGCGCAGAGCTAGTCAGGTAAGGCATGTTCCAAGCCAAGGCAGCCCAGTCTAGTTGACAAGTGACTGAAAACATGAGAAGTCTGAATGCATGGTGAGACGAGTACAAAAAAGAGTGAATGGTAATACATGCAAACAATAAGTGTCGGATTTAGAAAATAAGAAAGCATGCATGTGTGTGAAGCGAGTCACCACAACAGCGATCGTTCGTGAAAAACAGTGTCATGTGTGCAACAACAGTGAGATGAGAACAAAAACTAAAACAACGATTCTACAAGCTAACATACATCAAAATGACAACAAGTGCTCACTAAAACAGTGTCATGTGTGCAACAACAGTGAGATGAGAACAAAAACTAAAACAACGATTCTACAAGCTAACATACATCAAAATGACAACAAGTGCTGGACGAACTCAATGGGGCGCAATTCTTCACCAAGTTGGATCTTCGCTCCGGCTATCACCAAATTCGCATGAAGGAAGTCGACATTCCCA
>APFE030643998.1:0-39506 GCA_000404065.3 Pinus taeda | reverse complement strand
TAATAAAACCCACGGTATTGACCCGTGGTATTGCATGTATGAGTCATATATAAAGGATAGAGACTCCCTGCGAGGAGTATCGTGTCTTGTTTGTAATCGAGCTTTGCTCTATTGGAGGTTGCCCCCTCGAAGAGGCCTGTGAACATTTCTCTCTGAGTAATAAAATCATTGCTATTCTGTGTTCTGGGTATATTTTCTTCGCATATTCTGTGTTCTGGGTATTTCTTCTCGCATATTCTCGGTTCGGTATTGCTTTGCAGGTTAAGAAGCATAACAATAGGCAAGTTCATAGACACTTGATCGATTGCATCCCTAGTTGCACTCTTAACAATGTCTTTGACTCTACTTTCCTGGAATCCATTGTACTTGTGTTGCTGAGAGATAGACGAACACCTATGATGCCTAGAGACATAGAAATGCTCATGGTCAACAATATGTCAGTTGAAAACTAGAACAACCTTGAGGACTGACTTGTAACATACCTGTGTGATTGAATGTGAAGGTTGCACAATTTCCACTGGGAGGTCGGGAGACTGACTGCCAAAACTACACAAGGCACAATATAGGCTATTAGGAGGCTGACTAACTACTGGAGATGCATAATGCACAGTCCATCCTGGGCTATTGAGGACTGAAACTGCACAATGTGCAATTTCAGTGAGTAGCGACATGCAACCAACAAATTGCATTGCATAGTTTCTAGGGCCAGCAAGACACTGTCTCCAATAATTGCGTAATGCAAGCCTGGAGGTTAGTGATGGGCTAGACTTGCACTATTTCTAGAGGGAAGGCAGAGCCTTCGCTTTCGGAAAAGGGCAGAGCTAGTCAGGTAAGGCATGTTCCAAGCCAAGGCAGCCTAGTCTAGTTGACAAGTGACTGAAAACATGAGAAGTCTGAATGCATGGTGAGACGAGTACAAAAAAGAGTGAATGGTAATACATGCAAACAATAAGTGTCGGATTCAGAAAATCAGAAAGCATGCATGTGTGTGAAGTGAGTCACCACAACAGCGATCGTTCGTGAAAAACAGTGTCATGTGTGCAACAACAGTGAGATGAGAACAAAAACTAAAACAACGATTCTACAAGCTAACATACATCAAAATGACAACAAGTGCTCACTAAAATAAAGAAGACAACGCTCACACGAAGAAAAACACAAAAAGCGACAGAAACACAACACAAGACATGAAAAGCAGGCTTACCCCGAAGCAATTGAGCTAAATGTGTCGATGACTTCTAGATGCAACGTGGGATGTCAAAGCTATAAGGTCTATGTGAGGGATGATCTCTACACCATCCGGTTGATGAGTTTTGATAAAATCGAGGTTGTGACGCATATTCCACAAATCTAGGAAAAAGGACACTTGGCGGGAGGTTTCTGAAATGATCCTTGCATGTAACCTCCAGATGCTAAAAATAGATCCATGAATCAAGGGATTCCTTTGTATGCTACCTTGGGAGAAGCAGTCCATGCATGCAAATCAGTTTTTCTCAGTCCTAGAGGGAACCGGTCAACCTAAAGGCACATGCATCAGTCTACGAGCCTTGGATGAAAATCTGCACAGTTTCTGGGTTGAGAAAAGATGGATGTCCTAGAGGTATTGCACAATTTCTGGAAGGCACAGGTGACTATCTCCCAGTATTGCGTAAATTTTGTGTTGAGTAGTTGTCCTAGGTCAGACTGTGCAATTTTCTCAAGGAAGCATGTTTGACAATATTGTGTAATTTCTGAGCCCAGTAGGCTTCCTGGCTAGATTTGCACAATTTATGCTAGATGCAAGGCTAGTTGTCCTAGAGGGGTTGCATAGTTTCTGGGGTGAGAAGCTGACTGCTGCCCAAAATTGCATAATTTCTGGGATGAGCAGTCTTGTTGGGCTAGATTGCGCAGTTTTTCTAGTGAACGTTGATAGGCAGGATTGTGCAATTTTTTAGCCCAACAGGTTGCCAGACAGGATTGCACAATTTTTGGAGGGAAGGTTGGTTCCCCTCTAGAAATGTGCAATATCTTAAGAGAGTTTCTTAGCTTGTAGCTGGATGAAGTCCAGAGAAACAACCTATGAGGGGGATGCAACAAGCTATGATGCAAAGGTTGGAAATGTGCTATAAAATCACTGAAGCTTGTGTACTTGACAAGGCAAGACATGCTGCTGATGAAGGTTGGTAGGGAGGCTCCAAAATGAAGCTAAGGCGAAATTTTTGCTGGTTATTATAGGTGCTACAACACTTGGTGACACACTAGTAGAACTCTAGCTCTATGAATGGACCTTGTTTTTGAAAGCAAGTCTAACACCTCCAGAAGTATTGTTCGTCTTGGTTTCCATACTTGCTTGATTGTAAGATGTAGTGTCTTCCAAGCTCTTGGTTGATTGACACACATTCCAAGCCAACTCAACATAGTTGTTTTGATTGGGTTTGAGGGGTATATTGGTGCACAAGAAGTATAGTTGTCAGAGTCTTAGTATGATCTCTAGTGTTTCTCCGCTACTAGCAGGCTTGGATAGGACCTCGACAGAGTCACGCAGGAACACAAGCATCTCTCCACTACTAGTAAGCTTGGTCAGTACCCCTACGGAGTTACTTTCATCACCTCTATGTGAAGGAAGCTTTTCTCTTCTCTTGCCTTATTCCTTTTTCTTTTTTCACTTTTCATTTTTTCTTTCATTTTTCATAATTGTGCATAGCACTTATTCACTTCAGTGGTAGAAGAGGGATCTCGACTTACAAGACCATAAGAGGTTTTTCCTTCAGAGAAGTAGTTTATTATATACCTCTTACATGCTTGTTAAGGTTTTCCCCCTCACCTTACTCTACTTCACTGAGATGCCAAGGGTTAACCCAAAAAAAACCGACTAGAGTAGGTGACACTAGTTAGCATGCAGGCATTGTGTTTTCACCAAGGTTCACTTCGAACAATACGTATTTTCCATTGATGTATCAATGAATGAATGTCACAAGTTCTTCATACAGAGGCTGGATGACAAATAACCAAGTAGTGATATCTACACGAGGCCTCTTGTACTTTACCCAACTTGTTTCAAGAGTCATGCATGGTTTCATGCGAAACTAACCTACGAACAAGCACAAGCAAACAAACAAAACAAAGTGAAAGAAGAAGCAAAAGTGAAAGCAAAGCGAGTAAGAAAACAAGCAGAAAACAAACAACATAAAAAGAAAGTAAGAAAATAATCATGCAAGCAAACAAACTAAAAGCAAACATTACTCCTACTCCTAAGCTAATGGTGCATGGGCCTGATCACATGAAGTGATACTTCCAATGCAGTCACCAGCACATTGGTTGACCCATGTTGGTGAAGGCATGGTTTGCGAGAAACTCAGTTGTGCGAACCAATAGACAATAAAGATATAAAAATGAAGACAAATGCACTTCAAGCTTAAATGTGTCAACATGACATAAGTGACTGCAAGTACATAAAATGCAATTCGTGGACTTATCACAGTGTTGTGCAACACTACATGCTGCTGTGAAGCATACGCATACTCTTGACTGTGACATGCAAGCAAACGAAAGAAATAATGACAACTTACGTCGTGCACATGTGCTTGCAATGTAAGATTCCTCCAATGCATGATTGATGGGATCGTGATCTAGGTGGATATTGGTGGCAACCTGCCAATAACGCTTGGACCCCCACCATGTCTTCTTTTAGTTTTCAGATTCCTTAATTGCAACACAGTTTACTATTTTTAGTAGTTTTTGGGTCCTAAACTTTCGGAGCCGTTTTCAGGCCCTAAATGATGTTTTTTTGGAAATCTACTGCCACCAATTTTCTATCTAAAATCATATTTTTCATCATAGTCCTCGAAGAGATCTTTCCAATGGGTTATCATGTGTGTCTAATGCAGATAATATGACCAAGTCACGACCCTGGGAAGTTGGTTGCCTAACTTACCCCAACGGGTCCCATAAACCCTTGGTGTTACATCTCCTCGGGTTAGGTTTTTGGTTGTTTAGGATTTCCTCTTATTGTTCAATAATAAAAAGGCCATTGAGCCTCATTGTAAGGTAGTTTAGGGGCATGTAGCCACCACATCGCTTCTCATAGATAAGCTACCATCGCCCTAGCTAGTTTATTTCCATTTTTGTTTGTAAGCATATTTCAATATTTTACATTAATGAAGTGAAGTATTATTTCCACTACATCTCTATGTTTATGATTATTTCTATAATTTGTGTGTTCCTATTTAAATCCAGATCAGTGGTATTAGAGCGGTCTGCTTTTTTTTCTCTGTTTTTCTTTGCATGTCCCCAACGAGGTCAGGATATAAGGAGTTAGGGCTTGAACCGGTCGAACCTTTGCAAGACCAACCTCGCAAATCGCGATGACCTCCCATGATGAATGAGAAGAAAGATGAGAGGGCAAGAGATCCTTTCAAAATATTGCTCGAAGAAGCCCTTGAGCAACAAAGGAACGCGATGATGGACAACTTCACCCAGATCCTTTAGCGTCTACCTAGGGGCGACGCATCGACTTCCAACAGCTACTCTAGAAATTCCGCACCATTTAAGGTACAAGTTAATTTTGAAATCCCCATATTCGAGGGTTAGATAGACATATATGCTGTTGATAAATAGTTAAATATGCCAAAGGGTTATTTTTCTATTCATGATTTTTCCAGTCGGGAAAAGATTATTTTCGCTCTTCTCAAAATAGCTCCCCACGTCAAGGACTAGTGGGAAACCTACTGCGAGTAGAAGGATGAAAGTACAAGCTCACTATTTTCAGCCGCACCCACTTGGAATTCATTCCAGGATGCCATCAAGGAGCGGTACTACCTTGTTGGAAGCTACGAGGATCAATACATAAAGTGGACCATGTTGTGGTAGGGAAGGGACCAGGACGTGCCAGAGTTTACCAATATTTTCCATACACTTTGCACAAAGTTGGGTATTAAGGATTCAGAACAACATTTGATACTCAAATACCATGACTACCTGCACAAGTACATCTAGGAAGATATAGAATTCCTTATCATCTCCTCACTCAACACAACATACCAATATGATGTCAAGGTTGAGAAAAAGCTTAAACAAAAGAAGAAAGACTTTGGATTTGCGAATTTGGAGCAAGGGAAAAGTGCCCCCAAACCACAGAACAAAGGAAACAGCTAAGGCAAGGTGGCCCAAGACAACCTGCCAAAGATGCAAGCAAAGAACAACACCACGAAGCCAAAAAAGGACATGGTAAGATGGTGTGAGTTCCATAAGAGATCCACTCACAACACAAGTAAATGTCAGGCCAAGCAGTCACTGGTGGCCGAGCTAAATGTTTCATAATTAGATGCATGTTCTGACTCTAAGTCAGGACCCAATAAGGGGAATGACAAAGGGAAATATATTATCGATGCAGAGCCCTGTGCCACCATTGCCACCATGAAGATCCAGAAGGAGGAACCTGAAGAACCAAAGGAGGAGGAGTGTCTCTTCCACTCCCAGATGTGGGTAAAGGGCTCCCAGCTATAATTCATTGTCAACAACGGGAGCCAAAAGAACCTCATTTTGGCAAAGGTCATGAAGTAGTTGGGCTTACCGACCAAAACACATCCAGAACTGTACACCATCAGGTGGCTTCACCAAGGACGGGATCTTCGCATGAGCTAGCAGTGTCACATTCCATACAAAATCAAGCCCTTCACGGATGAGGTATTGTGTGACATTGCTCCCCTTGAAGTTTATGATGTATTATGAGGACAACCATACTTGTGGAAGCAACATGATGTGTATGAATCAAGGCCCTATGTTGTTATTATTACTTTGGGAAATAAGTTGTACAGGATACCAGAGGTAGCACTGCCTACCATCATCTCTTTAGTTACCTCAAAAAAATGCAGTAAACTCATTTCCAAAACCAAGAAATTTGTTTTCCTGATGATACACCCACAAGGAAAGAAGAAGACGGTGACCACGACCTCCAGACAAGGACCATCCACATGAAAAATATATATGGACAAGGTTGTGGAGGAGTACGAGGACATCTTCACCACCCCTACATGGGTTCCTCTACACTATCAGGTCAAGCACTCCATCGATCTAACCCTAGGTGCACCGCTGCCCAGTGCACCAATCTATCAGCACTCTGTTATGGAGAATGATGAAATCAAGGGCCAAATTTAGGAGTTGCTACAGAAATGTCACATCCATCCGAGTTCATTGCCCCATGGGAGCTCGACCTTGTTTGTATATAAGAAGGATGGGACTCAGGGACTCTATATTGACTATTGGGTGCTGAACAAGATCATTGTCCATAATAGGTATCTAATCCCATGGATTGATGACCTCCTGGACCAACTGAAGGGGGAAAAATATTTCAGCAAGATCGATTTGAAGTTAGGATATCACCAGGTACCGGTCGAACCCTCCAATGTGTGAAAGACTGCCTTCAAAGCCAAGGAGAGCCTTTTCGAATAGTTGGTTATGCCTTTCAGATTGAAGAATGTTCCTGCAACCTTCATGAGGCTAATGGATGACATCTTGGAGTAATTCACCAACTCATTTGTAGTGGTATATTTGGATGACATCATGATCTTCAGCCAGAGTTGGGAAGAGAACCTTGACCACATTCGACAGGTTCTCCAAACACTGCAGCAACATAAGTTATGTGCCAATTTGGAGAAATGCACTTTTGGCATGACCCAGGTTCAGTACCTGGGATACATTATTGATGAACAGGGGGTGCATTTGGATCTAGCCAAGATCAAATTCATTTGGGATTGGCCATCTCTAACCACTCTGACAGAGCTCCATAATTTTCTAGGTCTTTCCAACTTTTACCACAGGTTCGTGTTGGGATTTTTTCATATCACTTGGCCCTTGAGTCAAGTAACCAAGGGAGGAGCGAAAGAAAAATTATTTTTGTTTGAATCTCAATAGAGGGCATTCACAGATTTGAAAGATCGCCTTTGCTCGACATCAGTGCTCACATTACTATACTTGCAAAAGACATTTGAGGTCGAGACAGATGCCTCTGACTATGCTATTGGGGTAGTCCTTACTCAACATGGTCATCCAGTGGCATATCACAATGAGACACTTTTAGACATAGTTTGGAAGTATCCCACTTATGACAAAGAGATGTATTCCATTGTGCAGGCTTGCCGACAATGGAAGCATTACATTTTGGGGAAGGAAATGGTCATCCAAACAGACCATCGACCCTATAGTTCATATAGACCCAAGGGAAATTGCAGAATGATCGCCATGATAAGTGGTCCACATACCTGCTACAGTTCCATTTGAATATCAAGTATAAGAAGGGCAGCACCAATAATGTTGCAGATTGTCTTAGTTGAACATCGATCATGGCGTTAACCACCATGCTCAAATCTTGTGGGCAAGAGACTTCTGATTGGCCACTTCTCTACAAAAGCGACCTAGAATTCGGCCACACATACCAGAGACTCTTGGAGGGTTAGCATGTTCTATATTTTCACCTCTAGGATGCCCTGTTATACCACCTGGGTCATCTTTGTGTTCCTTCAAGCGAGTGTGCCAATATGATTTGGGAAGCACACTATAGTCTCATTCTTGGGCATTTCAAGGCCGAGAAAATCGTGGCAGTACTGCAGAAGTATTTCTATTGGTTGAATCTTTGACAAGATGTCAGGACATACATTAGATCATGCATTGCCCGTGTCATTGCCAAACCACCCATCAAGAAGCAAGGCCTCTATACCCCACTGCCTACCCCTAGTCGACCTTGGGAATCCATCTCCATGGTTTACATGTCAGGCCTTCCTTCCACTAAGCATGGAAATGACTGTGTTTTTGTGGTCATTGACAGGTTCTCGAAGATGGCCATTATGGTCACCTGCAAGAAGAATATCACAGCAAAAGCCACTGCTAAACTCTTCTTTGAATGAGTGTGGGTACACTTTGGGATCCCATATTCTATCATCTCAGATTAGGACAACATTTTCCTCAATACATTTTGGTCCAGTCACTAGTCGATTCTAGACACCAAACTCATTAAGTCCACATCCTTCCATCCTCAAACTGATGGCCAGACAGAGGTTGTCAACAAGATGATCATACACATTCTACGCATGTACAACTAAAAGCATTCACGCACATGGGACAAGAGCCTCCCCTATGTTCAGCACAACTACAACCAAGATCTCCACAGCTCGACTGGCCATAGCCCTTTTCAGGTGGGCTTGGGATTGCTGCCACTATGTCCAATTGATGTGGCCATGCCATTTGTAGCTACTCACGCAGATTCGACTCATGTCCAGTCTGAAACAGATAAGAAAAACAACTTCATTGAGCACATCCAACATATTTTCTAGCAGGTCCATGACATTTTGGAGAAATCAAGTGCCAAGTACAAGCAATGACATGATCAACATCGAGTTCTACACAAGTTTCAAGTGGGCAACAAAGTTTGGTTGCATTTGAAAAAAGGAACGCCTTACCGGAGCCTATCAGAAACTTAGACCACTTTGATATGGTCCTTACACCATTACCAAGGCTATGGGAGACAATGCATTTGAGTGTAGCGTTCCCCCATTCCTTGGCTTGCACCTAGTGTTCAGTGTGGACTACCTTCGTCCATACTTTCCACCATTACTAGACACATCCGACATTGCAGAACAGCTCACACCCACAAAGTTGAATCTAGATTGTATGGAACAAGATGTAATTTATCAGATCATGGACACACAGATCAAGCACACTCGCCACCAGAGTATACAACTGTATCGAGTTGTCAACACAGACCAACTCCTTCACCAGGGCAAGTGGCTCACTAGGGACCAATTTTAGTAGAAGTTTCCTTGTCTCATCGAGGAACTCAATGCAATGGGGACCATTGCATCCTAAGGGGGGAGGAATGATCTAGGTGGATATTGGTGGTGATCCGCCAATTTCACTTGGACCCCCACCATTGCTTCTTTCATTTTTTCAATTTCCTTAATTGTAGCACAATTTACTATTTTTAGAAGTTTTTCAAGTCCTAAACTTCTGTAGTCGTTTTGAGGCCCTAAACGATGTTTTTTTGGAAATCTACTGCCAATTATTTTTTATCTAGAATCATATTTTTCGTTGTATTCCTCGAAGATATCTTTCCAACCGGTTATCATGCATGTCAAACGGAGATAATATGACCAAGTCACGACCCCAAGAAGTTGGTTGTCCAACTCACCCCAAGGGGGCCCATAAACTCTTTGTGTTACATCTCCTTGGGTTAAGGTTTTGGTTATTTAGGGTTTTCTCTTATTTCTCAATAATAAGAAGGCCCTTGAGCCTCATTGAAAGGAAGTTCAGAGGCATGTAGCCACCACATCTCTTCTTAGAGATAAGCTACCATCGCCATAGTTGGTTTATTTCCATTTCTATTTGTAAGCATATTTCAGTATTTTACATTAATGAAGTGAAGTATTATTTCTGCTACATCTTTGTGTTTATGGTTATCTCTGTAATTTGTTACGTTCCTATTTAAATCCGGATTAGATCGTGTAGTTCGATTGGAGGAAGTATGATTTCTGTGTGAGATTGATCTTCAATGCATGTAGGTGAGTGATGAGGAGCCTTTGCTGTTTTAATAATTTTTTGATTGGAAGTGAAAACAACCTCAGGATAGTGAGGGCCTAACATAACCATCAGCTTTGGCTGAAGTGCCTTGATATTCTATGGGGTTTCAACTTCAACATCATATCGATCAGCATAAACAGGTGGCTTCAAAAAATCATCCGCGATAGAATCGTCACCGTGATCGAATATGGGAGTAAATGGATCATGACAAGTACGATCAGAAAAATCAATGATTTCATCGAGATCATGATGATCTGATGAATCAAATAAAGGGATAAATGAGAAGAGGACAAATTCATCCTCTGTGTTTCTAGAAAAGGAAGATGAAAATTGAAGTGGATTTTCAATGAATAATTTATCCTCTTTGCTATCGGATGATTGAATGACATTTGGTGTGTCCTACGAGTGATCACAATGGGTGCATCTGTAGATGAAGGAACACATGTGAAATTATGGATGGAAGGTTCACCAAAGATGTCAAGAAATAACAGAGGGGGCTTAGACAGAAGGGAGTCATCCTTCGCCGAGTGTTTATACTCAAGCTCCCAGTCATACTCTTCATGAATGAAACCACATGTTGGTTGTGAAACACCAACTTCGTCAATGGCTTGATCCTCATTAACAACAAGTGTAGAGTCCTGAATGGAAGAACACAAGCCAATATCATCCGAAGGATCATCTAAGTATGAAGAGAAAGGTTGTGGGACAGAATGCATATGACAACTCGATGGACTCACAACCAAATCTGTGTAAAAATTAAGTGAATTGATGCCGGGAAGATGTCACAGTTGAATTGATGTGCGTGCATGATCTCCTATATCACTCTATAGTGGTGGATCTAATTGGTGAGTGGATAATGGACAATCACTTGTGACAGTGACAGTATTCATCTGTGATTGTGAAACTCCATCACTGAAGTATGCTGAGCAAGGCTTGGGCTCATATTTCTTCTTGGGATTGATAGATTTGATAAGGAAATACTCAAATCTGTCAATGAGATATTGAAACTTCATCAAGATTCTCAGAGCTTGAAACTACAAAACACGAAGAGCTACCAAAAATCATTATGTGATTCATGTAGAGCCTTTCGTTGTTGTAAAATTTTGTGGTCAAGATGTTCCAGATCAAAATGATAGAAAGTATCTTCAATGAGATCATAGAAGTGCTCAAGTGAGTGCACATTGTTAGTCAGTAGGCTGCACAATGACCGATGTGGGGATTCGTGAAGTGTGTATGCAAGCAACAGACTGGCATGTTCGTCAAAACATCCATCTTCCTCGTCAGCATGGCAAGGAAGTCATGTAAGAAAATAGGCAAGGTCACTTCACCTTCACCATCATACGTGTATGTAGATAAGAGATCAAAAGAACCCCTCATGATGTGGACAAGTTTAGCATGCAAAAAACATCATTGAGGGTTGAGAGTGCAAGACTCCATGATTGATGTGCAAAGGTTCAAAATCATATGAGAGGACACTTCTTGTCATCTAGCCCTCCTTCTAGCACTAGAAATATTGACCGTGCTAGACCCACAAACATGTCAAGGGATCTCCCTGGTAAGAAGTCCCAGTTAGAACTCAGATCATTTGGCGTAGGAGTCCCAGCATTGGGTCGTAAAGTGTCACCTTGACCGTGTTTTCACATATAGGCGAGTAATATGTCCCTGTTGATAGTAAGGGTGTGACAGGTGTGGCAAGACAAGGAAGGTGCATGAACGGTTCTAACACATGGAGAGTGGGGTGAGTGCGCCCCTTGGAAACCTATGATAAAGCGTGGCTTGGAAGGGAACACACGAGCAACGATGCATCATAAAATGGAAAGCAAGTTAGCTAACAATCCAAAGTGATGGTTGAGCCAATCAACATATTTCAGTAATATTCATACATACTTATATAGAATAGTCCATACATGCATGCATAAGAAAACATATACATATATTATTTAGAGTAAAAACAATAGCTAGAATACAATACGACATATGCATGAAACGTGATGGCTCTGTTATATTAAGAAGTGTAAGTTTTTTTCATACAATACATCCATGTCCAAACACTAGCTTTGATAGTGGAATGTTACAAGCCACAACTGCCTAATCCTCCAAAGAGATATACTAGCTCTTGATAGTGGAGAAACCAAGGTTCATTATAGTATTGTCCAAGCTCTCTATAAGATACTCCTATCAAAAGATTGGCTGACCAAAAGCCTATACAATGAGTTATGAGGGACTATTTATAGCAAAGGGTGCAATGAACCTTGACTTCCCCCTTTGTGGTTTTTCCTTTACCCTCATGAATCTTCATCTACTCTAAGACTATTACATCCAACTATCGACACTTGAACTTCCACTTAACAAGACATTACATACATTCTTCACATGTACCCATGTGAGACAAAGTGTCTTGAGCCAGCTATGCAAGACATCACTAACACTCATACCTTTGTGGTGAGACCAACTCTTTGACATCCTTGTGATGGTTGATGGTGGTGAACTAATGGCAAGCCTCGTCATCTGTGATGGTGTCCATGCACTCAATGGTGTTATCTAGCTGAAATAGACTCTTGCCTCCGTTGCATCCAGGTACACTGATATGGCTCATTTGTCCAACTCATATGATAGCATGCACATGGTTGTCCTAGGTGCGACGAGACTAGCAACATGTTGATGCATAGTGTCTGCGTTGATCTCCAAGCATGTGCTGGTGGTCGTGCACATCAACTTGTCAACATACATGTTCAGCTCTAGTTGGACTTGCTTCTTGTCTTTGCCTCAGTGAGTGTGCCAAATGGGTGGGATCACATGTGTGCACATAATGACATGCATGTTGTTGAATTCCCTTGCATGCAATCACAACACTTCTCACCTTGTCTGCTCCATGCTAACTATTGGGATGAATCTATAACTTGTACGAGTGCAGTTTCATCTGTCTGTGCATGTTGCGCCCCCTATTGTACCTATTCCTGCTGTAACTCATTCTCTCGTCTATGCAGCTCTTGTTCTTCCTTGAGTTGTTGCTTCAACACATGAAACTCCCTCTCTATTTGGTTCTATGCCTTCGTGTGATCTTCCTGTTGTGTTGTCACCTCATAGCCTCAATATCCAAAGCTGCTTTCATCATGAGTGGATCTGCTTTGAACTTGTAGCTTTGCTCTGCCTCTATGTTGTCAACAACTTTCCTCTTGCATTCGTCATGTGCATGTGTGCTTCCTTCTATTGCGGCTAATGTTGTTGCCTTCTGTGATTCCGTTTCCATTAAACTTGATATCCTTGTCCATGAAAAACTTGATGTCCTCATGGATAGGCAAGTTCATAGACACTTGACCGACTACATCCCTATTTCTGGGAAAACTAGTGTCTTTTCAATCGACCAGCCCTCTAGGATTGGAAACTATCCTAGAAACAAACATTCGAAGCAATTTGGGATTTCTTCTATGTATGATAGATAAGAGGGAGGTAAAGGAAACAACCTGGATCTTCCGCTTAACTCCTTGCTTGATCTCTCTCCCCCTTGACTAAATTTGAAACTCCTCTCCTACTTATCTCACTTAGAGAATATCTATAGAAACACAGTAACAAAACATCGTCTGTTAGTGTTAGTATCTTCATCCATCCATCAATGATCAAATTTCTCCTTTTGCATGCATATTAGGTGTCCCATCTGATCAGTTGCATTCCATTAGGTCATGGATCAACTGATGGTAGTGGTTCATTGTCAATTTCCCTCATGGAATTTACCTGCTGGCATGTTTTCACTTGTTTAGGTCATTTACTATCATTTTGTTTCATTCCATTTACCAAAATCAGTTTTAGGGTTTTTAGTCTCATTAGGTCTAGGGTTTGCCACCATGGTCATCCAAAACTAAATAAAAGGTCAGTAGGCACAAGAGGAGGTTTATAAGTTCATAAGATCATAAATTCACTGATGATATGCTTCATAAATGGCTTTTACCTCAAAACTCTGTTTTGAGGTGAAAACAAGGTTTATTCCATTTCATGTATAAATTTTATGTAATTTCAATGTTTTTATATGTAATAAGTTCCAGCTGCTACCCTTGGTCATCTTGCCAAATCCAACCACTGCAAGAAAAAAAAACATCAATGAATTAGTTCATCAAATGATCAAGAAGAGTCAAACTCCAAATGAAAAAACAGAGTTTTTAAAGAAAAGTGACTAAGACATTAGAAAAGTGGGTTTGGTAAATGAAAAAATTAAAGCAAGGAGATATAAAGGTTCATTTATGCATTTGAAGTCTTCATTTGTTGCAAGAGAGGGAGCTAAAGGCAAAAATCATGTTTTTTTGGAGAAAGAGACAAAAATTGAGCAAAAAGCCTGAAATTTCACCAGCGCTGTGCACCTGGGCTTTGGCATTGCGCACTTGGGCTTTGGCACTGCACATCTACCCGTCGTTGCGTATCTGGCGTAGGTTTTGCACTGTAATTTGTTCGGGCGCTGCACATACAAAGTGCGTTGTGCACATGACTGTTGAGCTTCAAATTGATTTTCATCACCTTCCTCTACCTCAAATTTCTAATTTAAGCTTCTTATCATGTCTAGCAAGGAATTTTTCATCAGTGGTGGTGATTTGCATGTCAAAAACACTAAACCCTAGTTGTCTCTAAATTGTCTTGTAAAATTTGCAAAGGGTATTGTGTTCTATTGTTTCTATTCCTTTGGGTTATTTCCCTACACCCTTTTCCCTTAAATTAATTTCCCTAAATTACTTTTCCCTTTCCCTCTCCCAAAATCATTGGCACTCACCTCCCAAACCCCACTCCCTATTACCAAACCCTAACCCTATACTATATTCCAAAACCCTAATTCCCATTTCCTATTCCCTCATTACATCCATTCCATCATCAAAATCCTCATCTACAATCATCATATCAACCATTCCCTCATTTCCCAAAAGGAAAATAGCAGTCATTTCCTACATACAATATTCACCCTCATATTTTAAAAATCTCTTCATACTCATCAGTTTTCACTCCAAATTTACAAGCATGGAGACAGACCTATGAGAGGGATGATGAAACTGTTAGTGATTCTTCCGAAGAAGCCCATGTACCAAGAAAACCACATAAAGGAGGGAAAATCATTCGAGAGGATTCCACCACTCTCACAGAATTACTTGCTTTCCCTCTTGCAATAACTTGTTTTAAACATCAATCTTGTTATCAGTTTTGTGAAACGTTAGAAAGGGTGAAGTATCATCATGAGCTGGCTAGGTTGTTTGTTCTTCATCTTCACAATGGCTAGGTGAACCTTGCTGGTGTCTCTTTCACCTTGACACCTGAAACCATTGAAGTAGTAACAGGCATCCCTAATGTAGGTGAATAGTGGAATAAAGGGCAGCATGTGGGCATAGAGCATTATGAGCCTTACATCAAGGCTGGTTATCAGAGCCAAATCAACAAGGTTTTCCCTTTCAAATATTTGCAGGACACTTATGCTTCTCTCATGAAAGTCATCATTAAGTATTTCACCTGTGAAGGGAGGTTTTCTCGTCTGTATACATACAATGTCAGATTGTTGATGCAATTCACAAGAGTGAGGATGATGAACCTCTCATATTTTATCTATAGGAATATTGTGAAGATGGCTCTATATGTGCAAAGGAAACCTTTTGCTCAGTATTTCAACAACATTTACCACTTCTCACTGATTAAAATTGTTGTCTTGCATCAGCTTAGCTTGTTGAACATACCATGGGATGCTTTCATTACACATGAGACTTTCAATGGCCCTCAGGTGATTCCATCGATGTTATAAGAGGGAGGGCCTTCAAGACAGCCAAATGTTCATGAGACTGAAACTATAGCTGTGCCAGTTTTTGCTACTTATGAAAAACGCACCAGGAGGCTTTTTGCTGTTGCCAAATGAGTACTATCTTCACCTGGGGTGGAAAGGGTCTCGTTTCCTTCACCGGACCACATGCAAATGCTATCTTCACCAAGGGTGAAAAGGGTTTTTCCTTCTTCTTCAGCTGAACATGTACAGGACAAAGACAAAGGAAAGAAACAGGTGCAAGATAAAGGCCCTACTAAAGGGCAAGACAAAGATTTTGTCTTGGTTGAGGAGGATGACATTGATTTGGGCCCTCAAAGCTCAAGACTCAAAGATATGATCATCAAAGAAAAGGAGGCTGAAATCCAAGCCTTGTCACTTGACCTTCAGAGGGCCAAATGGATCATTGGATTTCTTGAGTAGGAGAACAAACAACTAGAGGACAAACAAACTATTATGGAGCTGAAAATAATTAGAGAAAACAAGTAAGCGACAAAGAGAAGGAAAATCAAAATGACACCACTTGAGCAGGAAATTGACACTAGCCGGGAATCATGGTTAGAGAGGGCAAACATTCACCCAGAGAAACTACTTGAGAAAGCCAACAAAGAGAAGAAAATGTTGCGCCACATGTCTTATCACTACTTAACCTGGAATAAAATTTGCAAAATAAGGGTGAAGAGGTTAAAGGCTAAACTAAAGAGCGCTTTTAGAAGCAAAAAAGAGCAAGATAAGCTTAAAATATTGGCTAAAGCATCATTGGCCCAGCATAGCACATAAAAAGGATCACTCATACCAAATTTCAAGAAATTTGGTGAAGTTTTTGTCATTTTTGAAAATTTTGAAGCAAAAAACAGGTTTTTTTCGGTGGTGTTGCGATTTTGATGGAGGCCTCCATTTGCAAAAAGGTTTGAATTTTTGGAATCAACATGAAAAATTATGCATGCTTACAAATGGTTGAGAAATTTTGACAAGTTCTGGACCTCCAAAAGGGCCAAAAACACCCAAAAAGTGCCCTCTCTGCCACTTTTTTGCCACACAGGAAGCAGTCTTGAGATATTTCATTTTTGGAGCGGCAAATGGACTCCAAATCAAATTATTCAAGTTGTCCCAGAAAGTAGACTCGCCAAGCTTCCAAATGAGCTATTAGACACCTAATTTGGATATTGGGAGGCCTTCCAAATGTGGGATTTAAAAATCACTGTGCATAGAATCAGTGGTGCTGCGAATAGGAGAAACAATTGCCAATTTTGCCTGTTTGTTCAGAATTTTGCCCAGTTTGTTGTTAGTTTGACTTTTTCTTCTCTCTTGGTTAATTAATGATGTAATATGATGAAACTTGATATACAATGAAGTAAAATATGATGAAAAATGACTTGAGGAGGTAGATACATCAGGTAGAGTTGATTTGAGGATGAATGAATCGGTTTCCATAGTTTTAGAGGCAAGCTATTCCACTGCCTATTTTTCAGTTCCTAGTCTAGATCTTGTTGAAACAGCTCCTTGACTCATGGATTCGGCCACTGATGGGTAGCATAGGTGGTTCGATGCCTATATCTTGCACTTTCTTAGTCATTTGTCAAGTTTGAACTCTTGTGGATGCATTGAGCTACTTTGTACATCACTTTTGCAGTTTGGCAAGGAAATGAACCAACGTTTTGCAACATTTTATGGGATTCTTGTGGTAATGTAAATTAGCATTGATTTCTTCTCTGTTATTTAGTTTATCTTATGTGTATATGTACCATCATCAATCTCTTTCTGCATAACTAAATGAATCAAGATTAAAGGGTAGAATCCATTGATGTTGAGTGCTCTACCTTGGGGTTTATTTAGTTTTAAATGTTTTCTGCTATTTGAAGAGGACTCATGAAACTTTCATGCCCTATCCAACTCCTCACCAGTATTTAGACTCATTATCACATTCATTTCAAGGTTCTAAAACACTTTCCTACCTCACCCCATAGAAACCTTTGCAAATCTGTGTTCATTTCCCAGACCCAAGGCTGCCTTCCTCATCTGGTCTAGCAACCAACCATTAAAATGAAACAAACTCCTTTGAGAAATCATACCTAACCTAATAACTTGGTAGGGATAGCTACTAGGTTAAGCATGGTTTGATGTTACCCTAGACCTACCTTTCTCAGCTTGAGGTAGATTTAGGCTATAGCATAGTGGCGACTCCACTGGGGATGAACTGAAAATGATTACCCCAGTACTTTAAAAATAATTCTAGACTTTTGGATGATAAGTTTAGAATTCAGTAGGCTGATAAGATTGTAATGTCCATTTGACTTTTGGGAATAATTCAACATACTGGCTTCCAGACAATACACAAGGGCCAATCCTGATCCTGATCCTCCTCCGGTGTATGAAAATACAAATCTCATTCCAAGTATTCTCTAGCAAGACAGTTCTGTGATACCAGTTTTTCGATGTCATTCATTTCCAATTATATTTGAATATCTTGAAGATCTCCCATTTGATGAACATTTTGATCTATCTTTGTTCGAAACTAAATCTGAAAGTGTAGTTGGTGATATTTTTGTAAATCCAGAATTTGTCCAATATCTTGAAACTGAAAGAGAAAATAGATCAATTGATGCTTACATCCTGAATTCACTTCAAAACTCAATTGTGGCTACTAATATTCCTGAGCTCTTAGAATCTGCTTCTACTACTCTGGGTTCATTTGTTGTTTTGTCTAGTTCTAAAATTCCTACTGAACCTCCTTGTATCCCCACTCTTCCCGTGCAAGCCACCATATCTGATTAGAGATATGTTGTCTCTTCTCCCCTTTCAACCCCTTCAACACCTCGAACATATATCATTTCTTCACCTCCTTCGACACCTCATACACCCATTACATCGATTGCTATTATTATTCCAACTCCTCCTACATCCCTAAGGCCAATTTCCAATCCACCTCGAGAAATGGCTGCCAGATATGCACCTCTCATTTTTCCATAGAACTTGGATGCTATGCCTCTTGATTATCAAAGTAAAATACCATTGTTTGATGCTACCCAAGGTATCACAACGCAACAACATGTTGATGGGATGAGTGATTTCTTTGATCTTCATGAGATAGATGAAGAGAATGTGACTATGAGATTATTTGTGCAAAGTTTTGGAGGCGAAGTGCGAAAGTGGTTCAGAGAACTGCCCGTCGGGACTATCAATACATTGATGGCTCTTCATATACAATTTCTAGATCGTTGGGAGGTAAAGAAAAATCCACTACAAATTTTTTCTGAGTATGAAAACATAAAGAGGAATGTTGGCAAAAGTGCCCAGGATTACTATGTAAGATTCAATACTGTTTATATCAAGCCACCGATATAAACAGTGTCCAGCTGATATCAAGCCACCGATGGGGTTGTCTTTGATAAAATTTCCCGATGGATTTGATCTTGACATGGCATATCAATTGAGAGAAAGAGACATTGCTGCATTGGAGGATATGCAGAAAACTGCAGTGAGTGTGGAGGAAAATCTGCTAGCTAAGAGAGCTAGGATAAAGACCGAGAAGAAGGTGACCATAAAGAAATAAACTTCTTCCTCATATCATTTGCTCCATAAAATTGAAAATATGTTTTATAGATTAACCATTGCAGATAAGCCTAAGACATAGATTAGAAATCCAAATTTTCATGGTTAGCAACAGCCACAGTTTAGGATTAAACAACGAGAGCAAAGAGCGCAATATTAATCAACACAGCAGCAAGTCAAAACACCATTACAATAGAACTATGTGCATGGCTCAGAATCAGATGATGATGAGAATCCAATAGGACAAGAGAATGACTTGTTTACACTAGATGGTTTTCCAATTTATATCATGGAGGATGAGGAATATTTAGAAAGCCTGGCTGTACAGAAAGATGAGGATTTTATACTAGCAAATGAAACAGTCTTAGAAGAAGAATTAGATGAATATCATAGAGGATATATGAATGCACTGACAGCACATCAAAGACAGTATTCACTCATAAGAAAAGAGGTACCAATTAATCCAATTCAAAAGTGGAAGGAAGCAACATCACCAAAGAATGATTCTCCAAATGTAGAGAAAAGATGAAAGGAGTCAGTAGATCCTACTTCCAGCAAAGTACAATTTCCAAATGAGAAGTCAAATCAGCCAAGTGTAGCAAAGGAAAAATCTGAAAAGAAGGATGCTCTGGTCAAAGAGGTAGAGAAAAATACAACCTTTAGGTTAGAGAATGAGATTGCTAAGTTAAAAGTGTATATACCTTTGATTGAATTAATGAAGAATAGCAGTTATAAAAGTCAAGTGTCAAAGATTTTGAATGTAGATCCCCTGTCTGATATGGTTAATGTGGAAGATGACCAATCTGAACTTATTTTTGGTCTGGCATTAGAAGGCCAATCTGAGGATAGTGATGTAGCCCCATTTTACATCAGCCTTATATTGCATGATTATGTCTTGCACAATGCCATGTTTGATTCAGGATCATCTCACTACCTAATGCCAAAGGCAATTATGGAAAAGTTGGGTTTGGACATCACTCGCAAGTATCATGATCTTTATTCCTTTGATTCCGGTAGGGTCAGATGTATTGGTCTCATTAAAGATTTGGTTGTGACTTTAGATCAAATTCCAGCAAAGAATGTTCTCATGGATGTAGTCGTGGCCAACATTCCCCCTAGATTTGGCATGCTTCTATCTAGGTTGTGGGGTTGCAAAACTCAAAGGGACATTGCAGTTAGATTTCTCCTATGCCACTATTCCCATGTTTGGTTAGTTGAGAAAATTATATAAGGATAAAAGGATGAAGTATATGTTCATGAGCAAGGAGAAACCTTTGAATCATCTGAATAATTATGTACATACAGATTTAGAATCTTTTTTCTTTATTCTGACAGTGGTTTTAATGATGTAAATAGTCAACTAGTTGAAGTCGAAGATATTCCAGAGATAACATAAAATTTTAGGGCAGTACTTGATCAAGAGAGGTAAAGGCTTGAAAGTACCACTGAAATGTCAACATTCCATCATCAACATAAAATTGATGGACAACAACCAAAGGTAGAAGAGTAGGCAAAATTATAGCACTTGGAGGAAGAAGTCGGTTTGTGGAGTATGGATTTTGATGGAGCAGTAGGTAAGGATGGTGTAGGAATTGGTATTTGGATATGCAGCCTTGTTTTCCTACCAAATAAAGTTCCGAGTAATGTAAGAGTTTGTTCATATAAATTGGCTTTTGATTGTTCCAATAATGAAGCCGAATATGAGGCACTAATTACAGGCTTCAAAATCCTCAAGAAGTTGAATGCAAAGAGAATTTCAGTTTATGGCGACTCCGAATTAATAATCAAAAAAGTCAAGGTTGAATACCAAGCCTAACATCCTCGAATGCGAGCTTACCATAATGTAGTTCTATATATCTTGAGGTTGTTTCTAGATCATACTTTGACATGTGTCCCTCGTGCACAAAATGTTATTGTATATTCCCTTGCAACAGTTGAAAGTAACCTAAAGATCCCAATGAATTCAAACAATTAGTTTGAAATTCATGTGAAGGATCGCCCAGCTGTCCCTGATAATCTAAGATATTGGCAGGTATTTCAGAATGACAAAGAAATTGAATATTTTTTGCAAAATGAAGGGAAATATAAAGATGCTTCTATAGATGGTGAGCACGATGACGGTGAACCAGAAATGGAGGTAAATCAGATGGAGGTTTAACAATTGAAGGACAATGTCATCCCTAAAGGCCTTATACCTTTAGAGGAATTATTTGATCAAGATGATGTAGCCCGGAAACCAATCTTAGTGCCGACCGAGAAGGGAGTTGAAGATGTGAATATCAGAACAGCAAAAAATCCAAAAATGGTGAAGTTGTCAAAGGCATTACCTCCTCAGGTAAAAGCTAAATACATTAGTTTACTGTCTTCATTTTCTGATGTATTTGCATGGGACTATACAGATTTGAAGGAGTATGATAAAATTATAATTCAACATATCATTCCAATTAAGCCAAATCAGAAGCCATTTCGCCAAAAGTTGAGAAGGATAAGTTCGAAGTTGTTTCCCTCAATAGAGAAAGAGGTGAACTGGTTGTACAAGGCTGGTATAATCACTCTGATAAGATTTTCATATTGGATATCCAATTTGGTACCCATGCAGAAGAAGACAGGTGAGATTAGATTGTTGATAGATTTAAGAAATTTGAATAAGGTGTCATTAAAAGATAATTAACCATTGCCAAAAATGGACCACATACTCCAAAGAGTAGTTGGGGCATCTCGTATGTTGCTGCTCGATGGGTATTCTAGCTACAATAAAATTTTGGTGCATGAAGATGATAGGGACAAAACAACATTCACCACTCCGTGGGGGACATGCCACTTTGCTAAGATGTCGGTCGGTTTAAAGAATGCAGGTGTAACATTCCAGCGGGTCATGGACATCACCTTCGTAAATGAAAAATATGTGTTTTTAGTACTGTATCTTGATGATTTGACTGTCTTTTCAAATTCAGATGAGGAGCATCTTTACCATTTTAAAATTGTTTTTCAGCGTTGCAGAAAATGTGGAATATCACTCAATCCCAAAAAGAGCTTGTTTGACATGGACAAGGGGAAGCTTCTTGGTCACATAATATCAAAAGAAGGCATCTGTATCGATCCTGCTCAAGTGGAAAATATTCAGAAAAATGATTTTCCTCGTAGTAAAAAAGAGATCCAAGCGTTTAGCTGTAAGATGAACTTCTTACATCATTTTGTGCCAAATCTAGTTGAACACTTGAGGGAAATTACAAATATGTTGAAGAAGGATAGTGTGGTCAAGTGGACCAAAGAAGCCATGAAGTCTTTTAACCTGGTAAAGTTGGCTCTTTCTTCATCTTTGATTTTAATCAGTTCGGATTATTCACATGATTCCATATTATTTTCATTCACTTCTTAACATACTATGGCAGCAGTTCTAACGCAAAAGAGAGATCAGCTTGAAAAGCCAATTGCCTTTTTCAGCAGAACAATAAGAGATGCAGCTTTAAAATATAACATTATTGAGAAGAAAGCTCTTGCCTTGGTGAAAGCTTTGAAAGATTTATAGGTATATATTCTGCATTCTCATATTCTTGCTTATGTCCCTAATGTAGCAGTCAAAGATGTTTTGGTACAAATAGAAGGGAGGCGAGGCAAATGGATCACAACATTGCTAGAATATGACTTGGAGATAAAGCCAACAAAGTTAATCAAGGGGCAGGGTCTAGCAAAGTTGATGGCGGAGTCTAATTTACATGCATTGGACATAAACCTGATTACTGCCATGTTTGAAGAAGATGAAGATAGTTCGCTTGTTTAGGTATCTGAATTTTTTCTCCATTCTCCATGGTATTCATATATTGTATATGTGCTCTAGCACCTTTCACCACCACCGGGGATGGCTAAAAATAAAGGTAGAAATCTGAAACTAAAGGTTGTTAGATTTTGTATTTTGAACAATGCACTTTATTGGAAAGATCCAGGAGGCATTTTGTTGAATTGTTTGGTTGAAGAGGAAGCAAAACAGGTCATGAATGATTTTCATAAAGGAGACTGTGGAGGTCACTTATTTTGGAAGACGACAGCTAACAAAATTTTGAGAGTACGGTACTATTGGCCTACTCTCTTTTTTGATGTTTATAAAACTATCACAAGCTGTCATGAATGCAAAATTTTTCAGGGAAGGAGAAAGTTTTAGCCTCTACCTCTCAAGCCAGTCGAAGTTAGTGCTTTGTTTTAGCAATGGGGCTTAAATTTTGTTGGAGAGATTTATCCCACGTCTTCAGCTCAACACAAGTGGATCTTAACAGTGATATATTATTTAACAAAGTGGATTGAGGTGATTCCCACTTAGCATGCTACAGACTCGGTAATAATTCAGTTTCTTAAAAATAATATTTTGTCACATTTTGGTTGTCCTAACAAGCTGATTATAGATAACGCAACAACTTTCAAGTCCAAAAAGATGATTGACTTTTGTAGAAAATACAAAATTACCTTAGGACATTCTACTGCATATTATCCGCAAGGTAACGGATTGGCCGAATCTTCAAACAAATCATTGGTCAACATCATTAAAAAGCTGCTGGAAACCAATAAGAAGAGCTGGCATAAGAAACTGGTTAATGCACTATGGGTGGATAGAGTAAGTCAAAAGAAGTCAATCAGCATGTCTCAGTTCAAGATTGTATATGGTATTTACACGGTGTTCCCGACATCTCTCGCAGTCCCAGTTGTTAAACTTCTACAGGAAGCTGGCAGCGAGGAAGATAATTTTAAGTGAAGAATAAGCCAAATGATCCATTTACAATAAACGAGAGAGGAATATTTTCATAATACCTTCAAGCTGCAAGACAGAATTAAGAAGATTTACGATTGGAAGGAAAAGTTCAGATTGAAGATATAGTGCTAAAGTGGGATGCTAGAAACGAGGATAAAGGCAAACATGGCAAGTTCGAGAACCTGTGGAAGGGACCATTTAGAATTTCTGCATATCGTGGTCAAAATGATTTCTACTTAAAGAAATGAGCGACAAAGATTGTCTAGAAGGGCCGATCAATGGTTGGCTTCTGAAATGGTATTGTCTTTGACAAGTTTTTTGTTGTCACAATTTGTCATTGTACATACCATTTTATTTCTTTCATTGCAAAGTTTGTACTATCATCATTCATTCAATTTGGGGCCCGAAGTGAAGGCTATAAAACTGAATTTCTGGCTTCAGCCTTTGGTTATTCAGGGTCAGTTGTTTGAGTCATAATTGAGTCAGTTTTGAGTCAAGATATTTGTTTAGTTTTCTGAAGTTATTGACACCATCTTGCCCAATGGATGAGGGCACTTATTTGCCTTTCCAGAGATCTATGGTTCTTGGCACCTCTCGGGAGCTACCATCCCCATTAGAGCCAATGTTAGTGTTGGTATCTTCATCCCTCCATCAGTGATCAAATTTCTCTTTTTGCATCCATATTAGGTGTCCCATCTGATCAGCTACATTCCATTAGGTCATCGATCAACTGACGGTAGTGGTTCATTGTCAATTTCCCTCATGGCATTTACCTGCTGGTCTATTTTCACATGTTTAGGTCATTTACTATCATTTTGTTTCATTCCATTTACCAAAATCAGTTTTAGGGTTTTTAGTCTCACTAGGTTTAGTGTTTGCCACCATGGTCATCCAAAACTCAATAAAAGGTCAGCAGGCACAGGAGGAGGTTTTATAAGTTCATAAGATCTAAATTCGTTGATGATATGCTTCATAAATGGTTTTTACCTCAAAACTCTATTTTGAGGTGAAAACAGGGTTTTTTCCATTTCATGTATAAATTTTATATAATTTCAATGTTTTTATATGTAATAAGTTCCAGCTGCTACCCTTGGTCACCTTGCCAACTCCAGCCACTGCAAGAAACAAAAACATCAATGCATTAGTTCATCAAATGATCAAGAAGAGTAAAACTGCAAATGAAAAAACAAAGTTTTTAAAGAAGAGTGTCTAAAACAATAGAAAAGTGGGTTTGGTAAATGAAAAATTAAAGCAAGGAGATATAAAGGCTCATTTATGCATTTGAAGTCTTCATTTGTTGCAAGTGAGGGAGCTAAAGGCAAAAATGGAATTTTTTGGGTGAAAGAGACAAAAATTGAGCAAAAAGCCTGAAATTTCACCAGCGTTGTGCACTTGGGCTTTGGCGTTGCGCACCTACCTAGCGCTGCACATCTAGCACAGGTTTTGCACTATAATTTGTTCGGGTGCTGCACATACAAAGTGTGTTGCGCACCTGAGAGGTAGCGTTGCGCACCTGCTTGTTGAGCTTCAAATCGATTTTCATCACCTTCCTCTGCCTCAAATTTCATAATTGACCTCTCAGCAAGTAAGTTAAGATTCTTATCATGTCTAACAAGGAATTTTTCATCAGTGGTGGTGATTTGTATGTCAAAAACACTAAACCCTAGCTGTCTTTAAATTGTCTTGTAAAATTTTCAAAGGGTATTGTGTTCTATTGTTTCTATTCCCTTGAGTTATTTCCCTACACCCTTTTCCCTTAAATTGTTTTCCCTAAATTACTTTTCCCTTTCCTCTCCCAAAATCATTGGCACTCACCTCCCAAACCCCACTCCATATTACCAAACCCTAACCCTATACTATATTCCCAAACCCTAATTCCCATTTCCTATTCCCTCATTACATCCATTCCATCATCAAAACCCTCATCTACATTCATCATATCAGTCATTCCCTCATTTCCCAAAAGAAAAAAAATAGTCATTTCCTACAGACAATATTCACCCTCATATTTTAAAAATCTCTTCATACTCATCAGTTTTCACTCCAAATTGACAAGCATGGAGACAGACTCAGCCTATGAAAGGGATGATTGAACTGTTAGTGATTCTTTCCAAGAAGCCCATGTACCAAGAAAACCACATAAAGGAGGGAAAATTGTCCAGGAGGAGCTCACCACTCTCATAGAATTACTTGCTTGCCCTCTTGCAGTAACTTGTTTTAAACATCAATCTTATTATCAGTTTTGTGAATGGTAGAAAGGGTGAAGTATCATCATGAGCTAGCTAGGTTTTTTTTTATTCATCTTCACAATGGCAAGGTGAACCTTGCTGGTGTCTCTTTCACCTTGATACCTGAAACCATTGCAACAACAACAGTCATCCTTAATGTATGTGAACAGTGGAATAAGGGGCAACATGTGGGCAGAGAGCATTATCAGCCTTACATCAAGGCTAGTTATCAGAGGCAAATCAACATGGTTTTCCCTTTCAAATATTTGCAGGACACTTATGCTTCTCTCATGAAAATCATCATTCAGTGTTTCACTTGTGAAGGGAGGTTTTCTCGTTTGTATACATACCATGTCATATTGTTGATGCATTTCACAAGAGTGAGGATGATGAACCTCCCATATTTTATCTGTAGGAATATTGAGAAGATGGCTCTATATGTGCAAAGGAAACCTTTTCCTCAGTAGTTCAACAACATTTACCACTTCTCACTGATTAAAATTGTTGCCTTGCATCAACTTAGCTTGTTGAACATACCATAGGATACTTTCATTGCACATGATATTTTCAAAGGCCCTCAGGTGAGTCCATCAGTGTTATAAGAGGAAGGAGGGCCTTCAAGACATACATATGTTCATGAGACTGAAACTACAGTTGTGCCAATATTTGTTACTTATGAAAAAGGCACCAGGAGGATTTTTTCTACTACCAAACAAGTACTATCTTCTCCAGGGGTGGAAGGGGTCGCATTTTCCTCATCGGACCACAAGCAAATGCTATCTTCACCAGGGGTGAAAGGGGATTTTCCTTCTTCTTCAGCTGAACAGGTATAGGACAAAGATTAAGGAAAGCAACAGGTGCATGGTGAAGGCCCTACTGAAGGGCAAGACAGAGATTTTGTCTTGGTTGACGAGGATGACATTGATTTGGGTCCTCAAAGCTCAAGACTCAAAGATATGATCATCAAAGAAAAGGAGGCTAAAATCCAAGCCTTGTCACTTGACCATGAGAGGGCCAAATGGATCATTGGATTTCTTGAGTAGGAGAACGAACAACTAGAGGACAAACAAACTATTATGGAGCTGCAAAGAATTAGAGAAAACAGGCAAGCAACAAAGAGAAGGAAAATCAAAATGACACCTCTTGAGTAAGAAATTGACGTTGACCAGGAATCATGGTTAGAGAGGGAAAATATTCACCTGGAGAAATTACTTGAGAAAGCCAACAAAGAGAATAAAATGTTGTGCCACATGGTTTATCACTACTTAACCCAGAATGAAATTTGCAAAATAAGGGTTAAGAGGTTAAAGGCTAAACTAAAGAGTGCTTTGAGAAGCAAAAAAGAGCAAGATAAGCTCAAAATATTGGCTGAAGCATCATTGGACCAGCATAGCAAATAAAAAGGATCACTCATACCAAATTTCAAGAAATTTGGTGAATTTTTTGTCATTTTTGAAATTTTTGAAGCAAAAAACAAGTTTTTTTCGGTGGCGCTGCGCTTTTGATGGAGGCCTCCATTTGCAAAACGTTTTGCATTTTTGGAATTAGAATGAAAAATTATGCATGCTCAAAAATGGCTAAGAAATTTTGACAAGTTCTGGACCTTCAAAAGGGTCATAAACACCCAAAAAGTGCCCTCTCTACCACTTTTTTGCCACACAGGAAGCAGTGTTCGGATATTTCATGGTTGGAGGGGAAAATGGACTCCAAATCAAAAAATTAAAGTTTTCCCAAAAAGTAGACTCACCAAGCTTTCCCATGAGATATTGTGCACCTGATTTGGACATTGGGAGGCCTTCGAATAGTTTCCTTTAAACAACGTTGTGCATAGAATCAGTGGCGCTATGCATAGGAGAAACAATTGTCAGTTTTGCCTATTTGTTCAGAATTTCACCCAGTTTGTTGTCAGTTTGAATTTTCTTCTCTTGGTCAATTAATGATGTATTATGATTTAACTTGATGTACTATGATGAAAAATTACTTGAGGAGGTAGATACATCAGCTAGAGTTGATTTGAGGATGAATGAATCAGTTTCCATAGTTTTAGAGGCAAGCTCTTCCACTGCCTATTTTTCAGTTACTAGTTTAGATATTGTTGAAACAACTCCTTGACTCATGGATTCGACCCCTGATAGCTAGCATAGGTGGCTTGATGCATATATCTTATCATTTCTTAGTCATTTTTCAAGGTTGGACTCTTGTGGATGCATTGAGCTACTTTGTACATCACTTTTGCTGTTTGGCAAGGAAATGAACCAGGGTTTTGTAGCATTTTGTGAGATTCTTGTGGTAATGTGAATTAGCATTGTTTTCTCCTCTGTTATTTAGTTTATCTTATGTGTATATGTACCATCATCTATCTCTTTCTGCATAACTAAATGAATCAAGATTAAAGGGTACAATCCATTGATGTTCAGTGCTCTGCCTTTGGGTTTATTTAGTTTTAAATGTTTTCTATTGTTTAAAGGGGACTCATGAAACTTTCATGCCCTCTCCAACTCCTCACGAGTCTTTAGACTCACCATCACATTCATTTCAAGGTGCTAAAACACTTGCCTACCTAGCCCCACAAAAACCTCTGCAAATCTGTGTTGATTTCCCGGACCGAAAGTTGCCTTCCTCATCTAATCCAGCAACCAACCATTAAAATCAAACAAACTCCTTTGAGAAAACATACCTAGCCTAAAATTTAGTATTCATATCAGTCATCTCAAGCCTTAATTGCCATATTTTCTTTGAGATTGACAAGGAGAAAGCACTCTCGTGACCTGCTAGGGCTAGCTACCAGGTTAAGCATGGTTTGATGTTACCCTAGACCTTCCTTTCTCAGACTGTGGTAGATTTAGGATATAACACAATCAAAGCATATATATCTATTATATCATAAGAATTACAAGATCAGAAATGTAATGAACATACAATGGCATTCATAAACAATAACATTCACAAATTGCATTGTTATATGGAAGAAAACTGAAATTTTTTTATTAAAATAAAAGAGAGAATTACAACCTAGCTGTCTGATCCAGCATCATCCTCCCAGCATCAAAGCCCTCTTCACCTCATGAAAATCAAGATCACACCAACAATGCAATGCCCTTTATCAACCACAAACTATCAGCACTTCCTTGCAAATTACAAAATTCTTGCCTCTAGATCCCTCAGATGAGGGATCCATTTATAGATGTGTGCAAGGGTGTGAGTCATCTCTAGGGTTTTGATTAGTGTCATTCCACTTGTTGTTTTTGGTTCCACATAGAGATTTCTTTGATCTCTTACTCATCCCTGGGCAAATTCAGAAAGGCAAGTGTCATAGGGGAAGTTTCTAGAAGATTCCATGAGCATCCACTTAGCAAACTTCCTTGGACATTTGTCCATCCTCGTTCATCACACCCTACAGAAGCCCTCGTCAGTATGCATCGCACCTGGCTATTGTAGGAGTCAGTATGCATCGCACCCTGACAGTGGAGAAATCAGTATGGTCCTGTTTTGGCCATTTCTGGATGGTTTTTTAGGTAGAACTTTTGGGGAATGATGTAATTAGCTGACTATGATCCTTTAGGGTATGAAACAACACTTTTAGGGGTTAAAGAACATTTAGTTTATTGACATATAATATTGGGGTTGCAGTGCCCAAATATGTCTATAACAGTTGCCCCCTAAAGCATGAAGTTGTAAATCCTTGATGTCGGGTGAAATGCTTTATGACGAGGATCCAAGGTTTTCGAAACAGGAAGGTGAGCTATATAAGATACAATACAATACATCATCATAATATAATTTTCATGATCTAGTTGAGGTGAGCATTCCCATGCTCAACTTTATAAATTCATTTCATGTACATAGAAAAGATAATCATCTACATATGCAGACTGGTGATTCTTCAAATGTAGATTCATCATCCCTGGTTCGGATGACCATCTGTGCAGCTTCTGTGTAGATTTGATGTCTTTATATCCCTAAATATATCGTAACCTAGATGGATGAAACTAGATTCGGGGTCTGCACTCTTGTTCTATCCTTGCTCGAAGTACAAGTCAATCCATGTGAAGAGATGTTCTAAAGTCGAACATGGAAAGACATCGCCTGATTACTAGCCAATAATGTGAGTTGTTAACAGACACGAGAGGAATCACCGATAATGATAATGACCCTCAAGGTACTATAGTACAAGTCACATGGTGTGAATATATGATCCGATGTAGAACACCATGCAAAATCTTTCGGTCAAAGGCTAATGATGTCAACCTATCGTCGGAAGTGAGAAACTTGCCATTGAGGCATGCAAGCTTCAAAGTGTTGAAAGGGGTTTTTCTAGGTCAAATTCTTGGATAATGAGATGATGTCGATAAGAAGTGACCCATCGTAGGAGGGGCTTAATGTATCCCACATCTACGACATGAAACGAAGCAAATGATTTTCTAGAGGTGAAAACGATCTGAGGACACAAGGTTAGGGAATGGCGGTCATGAAAAAATGGATGGTGAAGGTATTCCAATGGATAAGGCATTAACTGGATGGTGGTTTCTCAACTGAATGACTTCTATTGAACATATTGGCGACACTGTTATGGATTGGTAGCGTTAACCCCAACAGATGAATGGTGCCGAATGTCAATGGTGAAATGACTGGTGAACGGAATAACCCAACCTGACTCAATCAAGGCAAGAGAGTGAAAGTGTCATGTTCAAGAGTGACCTGGTACCATAAAATTCGTCAAGTTTTCTTCCCTTTTTCCCCAGTCATTGCTGACCAGTACCTCTTTATTTTTGTCAAGCTTGAGGAGGATAACATATGTTTGTTCTATAATTTTCCCTTCAGGCAAACCTGTCACTATATTTTAGCAATTCTAGTGACAGTGAAACTCGTTCTTGTCTAGGTGGACAAGTTTGTCGCTATTGTTTTAATAAGTTCAACAACAAAGAAAACTTAGTCCTTTTCATGTTTAGAGAGTTTGAAAAGGGACGAAAAGGAAACTCCAACAATTCTTTTTCATAGCATAAACCCTTAAGTCCAAAAAAGGATAAAATAATACAAAAGGGATGAATTTTCGATCACTTTAGCGAGCTGAAAATACAAGAGCTCAAACTTTTTCATGAGATAATCTCTCAGGTCCGAAAAAAATTAAAATATATAGGAGGGATGGCACTTCCAATCACTTAGCGAGCTGGAAAAGCCAATAGCTCGAAAATCTTTTCATATTTAACAAGTCTGAAAAGAGTTTAAAGGAGACTCATTTTTTAGGAACGAGTGGCATTTAGGGTAGCAACTGGTTCTAGGTGAGTTGAAACTTATCAAAACATGGTGATGTGAAGAGGTTGGATAACAAGACCACTCGTCGCAGCTGTTCCTCAAAAAGGTAAACAATCAAGTGGAAGCGTATGATTGGCCAAAAGGATGGAGGTGATGGTAGGAACACAACCAAGGCTCAAAAGGTTGATAGAATGACAATCACAAAGTTTATTTACCAAAGGTGAGTTCATTCTTTAACGAACTTGAACCGTTAGGTTTGGTTGAGATATTAATGGCGACAATTTCTTCAATATTAGACAGATTTCACTCGGAATCCACTGTATTTACAGTATTTGATAGAAAATCAAGAACTGAAGGATGATTAACGTTGTTTGAATAATCTTCATTGTTATCTTGAAGGTGGGAATGATGGTGGTAATCTTCCCATGATGTCTCTCCTATCATCATCGACTGAATGATTCCTTTGTCTGTAGAATGTATACAAGACCAAGGATTGGAAGAGGTATCGTTCTCTAGAGACCTATCTATCCAAACACTTATTGAGCGTTGATTAGGGTTTGCCACCCAGGCACAAAAAATTGATTGCTACAAAGATTCTATGGGGCTTGGAGGCAACAACTCGTGGTGATCCAAACTATCAAAACGGTCAAAGTTATTCTTAATCTTAGATGATGTAGAAGAGATCATATGATAGGTTTCCACCGTGGCCACTTACGAAAGATTATTTGGAGGTGGGAGGGCAAAAGTATCCATTAAGGATGGGTCTTTCAGGAGACCTACTCTGACTTTTTGAAGTGATTGAGGACTTCCATGGATCAATGGAATGATTCCAGCAGCTTGTGAATTGTTATGAAAGAAGGCTAGTTGGTCAACGATTGTAATTCCACCTTGGAAGGGAAATGCAATCTTTCTAAAATACATAGACACAACAGTGTCCATGGCATAAATCCAGGGCCTTCCCAGTAAGATATTGTAGTCAAGGTTTCCATCAATTACCTTGACTTCAATATCTATTATCTTTCCTCCCAGTTCAACTTGCAAGTTACTTAAAATCCCATACGACATGTAAGTTCTTCCATCGAATTCCTTTAATTTTGTTGATGATCGCGACAAGGGTGGTGAACCTAAAGTTTTCTAACAACTCATTGACATAATACAAGTGGATGCCTCCTCATCAATGATTGTTCGATGAACAATTTTATTGAGGGATTTTACCTGTATAAGGAAAGCGAGTTGGGCCGGTAACTGTGGTGCGTATCCTTTATGGTTAAAGGCCACAAGATTGGTATCAACTGCATCATTCCCACCTATTGCTAATAACAAAGCCTACTTTTGGGAGGGGTAATTCTGTAGTACTTCAAGTGTCGACATAGCGGATGGCGATTGAGCTATGTCCTCCACTATATTATAATTCTGTGCAACTAGAGCACGAGGATTAAATGTCGATTTATGTACGACTCCCTTTAGCGGCTTTATAGTTAATTCATGAATGGCAGGTGTAATAACTTTTGTCGAAGTTGTCGTCGAACTAGGTTGATCTGTAGCCTTGTTGTTCGACGATGGTGGATTCCCATAATCTTTGTTCCTTGTTGATATCAAAGCATCATTTTTCTATTTTGAGACAGATAGCATAAGCACTTGGGATGTGGAAGCATGATCGATAGCAACCAGAATAGTTTCTGGATTTTGAAATGGATCAGTCAACACCACTGAGGTATTTTAAGTCTTTAAAAGTTTTGTAATCTCAAACCGATGTGGACAATCTCTCGTCCAATGGTCCTTGTTACATATGTAACATGGATCACAAGGTTTCTTTCGCCTGGTAGGGTTCTCAGAAGATTTTTCAGGAGTTGAATTTTCCTGTTTCTTCCTATTATTTTTCCCTTTTTTCTTGCCCCCTGGTTGCCTCAGATTCTTGCCCTTGTTAGATGACATGGCATTAATCTCTAAGGCAAGAGGTTTGTCATTTTCTTTTTGACTAGAAACTACAAGGGCTTTATCAGATGGAGCTTTTGCAGTTTGCGTGCTTGAGGTACCAATCATGCCATCACTAGCATGAGAGTCCTTGTTCGATTTAGGAGGGGGAGGAATGGAAAATTCTAGTCTAGGAGTGCCAGGAATTTTGTTGTAGAGTGTGCCAAACTAAGTATAGATCAAGTCTAAATATTGGGCATGAGCAATGACTTTCTCTTCAGTGACAACTCCTGCTTTCGCCACATCTTCAGTAATGGAAGGCAATAAGGACTTAATAAACCACTCAGCCAAAAGCTGATGAGGGACATACGTCTTTCCCATTCGACGACGGTGTCGCCACTCAAGAATATGATCAGGTATGTGAGTAGCCATTGTCTATTTAAAGTTGGTAAGGAGTTTTGTTCCTGTTTCGTACCTTATGGGTAACTGAAAGTGGGTTAGAAAAGTAGTGGCAAGGGTGCTAAAGTTATCAAGTGAAGCTCTATGCAATTCAATATACCATTTCGCTGCTGGACCAGTGAGCGTTCTCTGATAAAGGCAAATCCTAATCGAATCATCATTTAGGGTGTTGGATGAGCACCACAAATAAAAAGTCATTACATGATTCGATGGATCTTCATCTGGATTTCCATTGAATTTAGGAATATTGGAGGGAAGTTTATGAGGAATCGCTGGCCACCAAGGGGTGTACGCAATTGGATCATTCATCAGCCGGTTCAAATCTGGTAGCTCTAGAGTTGCTACAAAAGGCAACTGCTGATTCAGGTTAGGTGAAGCATACCCAGGATAAGATGGAATCACCTGAGCAGTAGGTATTTGCATACCAACGTAATGTATCTGATGCTGGTAACTTTGATAAGGTTGTTGGACTTAACCAATATAGTGTGGTTGTTGATAACCATTTTGAAAATGCGGTTGTCCATTACCCACAAAGCCTTGTTGCTCAGGTCCTTAGTAGGTTTGTTGGAATTGCGGTTGTTGGTACTGTACCAGCCATGGTTTTTGGACCATTTGCTGTTGTCCAACACTAGAAGATTGACCAAGATGTGGAGTGATAATACCCATTTGAGCTTGAGTCATTCCAGGTAAGGAAGCACTAAATTGAGGTTGTGATTAAGCTATAGAGGCAAGAGGTTGTTGCATTGCAACCTGAGAGACTTGAGGTTGACACACAACATGCATTGCTTATACTTGCGACACAGTCACAATAGCAAGTGTAGTGGGAATATTTGACACAGGTTGGGTCGGTTGCATTGAATATACAACCCTTGGTTGTTGAGGAAGTATTGGTACCCAACCACTTGATGTAATTCCAGTTTGACCTGAATTTTGTTGTAAACTCTCATATGGTTGTTCTCCAGGAGGGAAAAATGAGAAAGCATATTGCCCTCCATATGGTGGCAGTCCAGTGTTCAGAGGATATATTGGTCTTTGAAGACTGGTTTACCTAAATTGATACTGGCCTGCAGGATCAATTTCCTGAGTTTCAACATAAGAAATACCAAATGGGATTCCAGGTGAATAAATAGGAACAGACCATGTCGTCGAAATAGCCCCTGAGTGGACTCCAGTTAGTGACTGATAACTAGCTAGGATAGATGGTATACCAACAAACATCGTAGGAATGGCAGCAGGAAGTTCTATTGTAGTTGTATCAGATGACATAGTCCTAGATGTTGATGGTTGCTTAGACATGTTTATTCTATCCAAAATATTTCCTAGCGACTCGATAGGAACTTGCGATGAAGGATGATTAAAAGAACCAACTTCAATCTGAAGGCACATGCATCAGTTTGCGAGCCTAGGATGAAAATCTGCACAGTTTTTGGGTTGAATAGAGATGGTTGTCCTTGAGGGATTGTGCAATATCTGGGAGGAACAGGTGACTCTCTCCCAGAATTATGTAATTTCTGGGCTGAGAAGTTGTCTTGGGCCAGACTATGCAATTTTCTCAAGGAAGCATGTCTAACAATATTGCACAATTTCTAAGCCCAGCAGGATGCCTGAATGGATTTTCACAATTTATGTTAGCTGCTAGGCTGGCTATCTTAGAGGGATTGCACAATTTCTGGGCTGAGCAGCTGACTGTTGCCCAGAATTGTGCAATTTATGGGTTGGATTGCACAGTTTTTCCAATGAAGGTTGACAGGCAGGATTGCACAATTTATGATCCCAATAGGATGCTAGACATGATTACACAATTTCTGGAGGGAAGGCTGGTTTCCCTCCAAAATTGCACAATTTCTTGAGGGAGATGCTCAGCCTATAGCTGGATCAAGTCCAGAGAAACAACCTGTGAGGGGGATGCAACAAGATATCATGCATTGACTAGCAATCTGCTAGAAAATCACTAAAGCTTATGTACTTGACAAGGCAAGACATGTTGCCAAGGAAGGTTGGTAGGGAGGCTCCAAAACGAAGCTAAGGAAAAATTTTAGAGGGTGGTTGTAGTCACTACAACACAATGGTGGTGAATTTACTTCTCTAGAATTTGAACAATATTGTAAGGATGAAGAAATTGTTAGACATAAAACTGTTGTTTATACTCCTCAGCAAAATGCTGTTGATGAACGTATGAATCAAACTCTTATGGAAAGAGAGAGGAACATGATCAACAATGCAAACCTGGAAAAGGAGTTATGGGTAGAATCAATATTATTTCTTGTTATTTATTTAACAGATCACCTTCAATTGTAATTAATTGTAAAATTCTTGAAGAAGTTTGGTTGGGTCAGTCTTAGGATTATTCACATTTAAGGATTTTTGGTTGGGATGCCTATGCTCTTATTCCTAAAACTCAACATTCAAAATTAGATAAAAAATCTAAATGTTATTTCATTGTTGGGTATGACTATGCGCTAAAAGGATATAGGTTGTGGGATCCTACTTCACGGGAGATAGTCATTAGTAGAGATGTAACATTTGAAGAATATTCTCTTTTAAAATTAGATGTTGAAAAATTTGAATAGGAATAGGTATCACCAAATCAACAAATTCAGTTTGAGGCTAGACATTTTTCAGAAAGTTGAAAGGAAGAGAGAGACTTCTGGAGGAAAAGGTGAAGAAGATGCTAAGGAATCTATTGAAATTTCAGAACTAGTTCAACAACTAGTCACTCTAAGAATGTCTACGAGGGAAAGAAAAACACCTGAAAGGTATGAAGATTTTTCTTAATCTTTTGCAATGATTACTAAAGATGGGGAAACTTCTTATTATCAGGAAGCAATGGATGATACAGATAGTAGAAACTGAAAAAAGGCTATGGAAGAATAAATTGATTCCTTAGGCAAGAACAATACCTGGGATCTTGTAGAACTTCCTGAAGGGATAAGTTTTGTTAGATGAAAAAGGGTCTTCAAATTGAAATGGAAATTTGATGGATGTATCTAAAGGTATAAGGTGAGGCTAATTGCAAAAGGGTATTCTCAGGTTGAAGGTGTTGACTTTCATGATATTTTTTTACCAGTCATAAAACTTGTTTCTATTCATACTGTGTTGGCACTAAGTGAATTACTCGACCTTGAGTTAGAACAATTAGATGTCAAAAAACTTTTCTACAAGGTGAATTGGATGAAGAGATATATATGGAGTATCCAGAAGGTTTTGTACAAGGTCGAAGTAGAAGATTATTTTGCAAGCTCAGGAAATCAGTGTATGGCCTAATGCAGTCTCCCATGCAATGGTACAAGAATTTTGACTCCTTCATGGTGAGAAAGAACTTTATTAGAAGTGAGTATGATCATTGTGTGTACTTCAAGAGTTTAAGTAGCATATTCATTATCTTGGTTGTCTATGTTGACAATATGCTTATTGTAGAGCCTCTAACCTACACCTCATCATTCACTATTATCTACTGTTTTTCATCACCTATCTCTCTCTTTCACCTCATTTTCCCTGTTAAACCACCCAGATCATTACATTAGATGTCATTAAGCATGATCAAGTGAACTTTGCTAATGTGTGACTGTTTGTTTAGATTTGACATATTTACAGGCATTCCGCAGCTCTCTGCCAATTCCGCAGCTATCTGATGATTCCGCAGCCATCTGGAGATTCCGCAGCCTTTTTGTTGTTTTCAAGGTTCCACGTGTCACTTTGCCAAACGAGCCACATGGGTACTTAGGTATCAAGGTGCTCGAGGTTCCTGTGCCATTTGTTCAATCATCCACGTCATCCATACCTCCGGTCAAATAGGGGCAAGATCCGGTCAACGAAGGCAGCTAACGGTGGTGCGTGAGCTGTTTGGTCACGTCAGCTCAGACGGTGGCTTGCCCGTGTTTTGCAGGACGTGGGGAACATAATCTAAGTTTGCATTTAATCCCCATGACGACCAGGACCTCCAGCTCACCCACGCAGGCTCATGACGTGTTTATTTAGTTTTAATTGCACATGACAGTTTGTTATTTTCCGTTTCTAGCAGCACGCATAGGCTATCCTTCAGATGCCTATAAATACTTGCGTCTGCGTACGCTTAACAAGACTTTTATTTTCTGTATGTTTGTGAACTTGTTATAATTTTTGAGCGTTTCTAAAACTCTATTTTGATAGTGCTGTTCTAGCACTCTTTGCTGTGAATTTCTGCATATGGAGTAATACAACCAGTGCTATTTTGGAGCTTTCAACACTTTGAGTTTTCTTGGGTTATGTGAATGGAGGGCCCCTGTTCATACTAGCCTTGTATAGTATTTTCATGTTCAGCATTCTCTTTTCTTGATTTATGTACAGCATAATTTACTTCACTTTAATTCGTTTTGGATCCTTTCTTTAAGCTGATCAGCATTGTTTTTTTGCAGGTTTTGACCCGGGATTATTTGTGTGTTCATGTGTTTGCTTTGCATCTAGTGGTAGTTTCAGTTGAAAAATTTAAGGCTGCTGCTCCTTATTTTATTTCCATAACTAGTTTTTAGTTTTAATTTTCAAAACTGTCTGCTAATATATGTATGGTCTCTTACTATAAATTGTTTATCTTTTTAGAGATCAGAATACTAATCACTTGCAGCTGGCTTTGAGTGCTTTCTAGACTAATCGTTAGCTACTTTCTAATCGTGCTTTACACAGTACCATGTGATAGAGGCAGAGAGTTAGAAAGAGTAAAATATTATCACTAGTCTTTAAAGTAGATTTTTTCTCATTTTTCTCATTTCTTAGACTTACCTTTAGCTACTTCTTAATCGTGTCTTACACAGTACTATGTGTTAGAGGCAGAGAGTTAGGAAGAGATAAACATTATCATTGGTCTCTTAAGTGATTTTCTTACTTTTTATTTGCAGCAGCATGAATGGTGTCTAATACCATTAGAAAGTGGTTTTTTGCTTTCAAGTTCATTTTAATTCATTTATTTCCTTCAAGTTTTCCTTTTCAGCAAGTAGTTAGAAACCACTAAATCACACACCCTCACTCATCTAGAATTCACTTCACACACACCATCACTCATTTATTTATAAATACATCACTCCATCTTAGGAAGATAAATTAACCACAAACAACACCCCCAAACGACAAAAAGCTCTAAGAGGTTGCTTAAGTACATATAGTACCACCTTCACTTCATCAGCTTACGAGCCCCGGGTTGACAATTAATGATATCAATTTAGGAATACTAAGTTGACCAAACATTTTGGCGCCGTTGCCGGGGAAGTGAAATTAAGTAGCCATATTCTTAAAAAAAAAAAACAACATAAGATTTCAAGGAAAGAAGTCGATAACCTATCAAAGTATGCTCTCCTCTTGCACTGCAAAGTGATCTGGAGGATCAGAAAAGAGAAAGTTATTGATTTAGTAGCTTCTTGAGTATGCTCTCTTCTTGCACCTAGAGTGAACTGGAAGATCAGAAAAAGAACTATTAAACTTGACTTGAAGAAAATAAAAATGACATGCATAGAGCTAGAGATTCTAGAGGAAGGTTTTTAGCTAGAGCTCGAGGTTCAATTTTTACAATTCCATCTGCTCCAAGGGATAGACAAGAGACACCACCCTTATCTCCAACTGACACTCCTAGTCCTAGAATTCCTGGAATTCAAGAGCCAAGAGTTGACTCTCCTACACCTTCTATTGAATTTGAACTAGGAGGAGACTCTTCCCTTTCTCCTACAGAAAGACCAATTGTAATTGAGGAAGTAGAATCATCTGAGGAAGAAGGAGAGATCTTTTCTCGTTCACCTTTTGTAGAAGAACCAGAAGATTTTGAAATCTCTAGGAGAACCATCATGGCAGATGAAGAAGTAGGAGGTAGAGGTAGAGGTAGAGGAGGTAGAGGAGGAAACAATGGAGGTGGTAGAGGTCCCATTGGAGGAGGAAATAGAGATGGTGATAACTCATTTGGGTTCCCTATCATTGATGAGGATTCCAGAGCCACCATGAAAAACATATCACCATCTGTCCTCCCTAATTTCCATGGGTTAAGATCTGAAGACCCTGAAACATTCTT